>JARBDR010000376.1:42500-107305 GCA_029721355.1 Tegillarca granosa | reverse complement strand
GATGAGGATGAATAAACCGTTTTACTGTTCTTTGCACTTAATTTCTTATTTCTCTTGTTATTTATTTTTATTGTTTGTACACTGTTAGAATAAATTATTATTTGCAATGCTTTCTGTTGATGACACAGTGTCATTTTTAAAGTCTAAAGAAAAAATTGCAAATATATAACTTGATAATTTATATATAATGTCAAGAGTGAAACATAAGTGTAAATGTGGATAAAACAATGATAGTTATTTTTCAAAGGGTACGCCCGTCGGATACAAAAGTATTTTTTAAATGGTATAAAAAATTGGCAAAGTCAAAGACTTTGTTTATCTTGGTGTTAATTTATCGTATAATGGTAATTTGAAATTACAGGAGCGTAAAGTTATTGATAATGGTAAAAGGACGATTTGTGATTTTATAATATTTTTCTAATATTATAATTAAACATAGAGAGATAATGTTCTTTAATTCCCTCTTAATGCAATTTATTTACTCTTTAGTTTTATGGTATTGTTACAATTTTAATAAGACAAATAGATATATAATATATATATATATATATATATATATATAATTAGGGTATGCAAGAAAAGTTGAATGTTAAATTATCAACGCCCAGTTTTGTAGTGTATGGTAAGTTAGGTGGATTGTCATTTAGGTATTAATTGTAAAAGTATCTTGCTGGATATAAATTTTAAAAAATAATAATTGTTTGATACGGTGTTATACTTTAATTAGAAATGCTGAAGATGGAGAAACATGTAATGGTTAAAAAAAGGCTAGTTTTGTGACTGTGCAAAATGTTATTATCAGGATCTTTTAATTTTAATTGACTTTAGCAAACTAAACCAAAAATTGCATGTTACATTTATACAAAAGTTGTACGTTAGCTGTCTTAACAGTAAATCGTTAAATTATTTTACTTATTTTAACAATATAATGAGTTTTAGAAAAATATCTTTTACTATTTAATAACTCAAACTACTTTAACAAGATTCAATAGGTGTATTATCAAACTTATTATTTCACCTAGCTTTAAAGGTCAATATTATTCGTATGATTAGCACTTTGGGTCTCTTTCTCTCGACATCGGTCGGGGTTGGTTGCTTGATGATCTGTCAATCGAAAATTTCTTGACAGTCAATATAATATAGTTCAATTACATAAACTTTTCAAGATTTCTCAAGTATAAAACTGCCACAATACGTAATTGGAAATATTTAGTCAAATTTTTTTTACAAGTAGCTACAATTCATATAGTAACTATAGTATAATTTTGAAATCATTAACCATTTCAGTATACTTATAAAGTCATCTCCTTGACTTTTAAACCTATGACTTTGAACCATAAATCAAAATAATCATCATATCAATAACTATAATATTGTTATATATATGCTTATACGAAAAGATAAAAGATAATAGATTTCAAGATAATTATCAATTTCAGTCTTCTTATGCAGCTATGATCTGAACTTTGAACTATGACCTCTAATCTTACATTAAAATAATCGTCATATCAATTTTTATATACATGCCTATACAGATGGTAAATAGTTTTTAAGATATTTAAGAATTTTACTGTTCATATAAGCAATGACCTTGACCTTCGAACGTATGACCTTGAATCATACATCAAAATGATCGTCATACTTATACCGACAATACTCTAATACACATTAATAACATACAAAAAATAATGGTTTTCAAGCTAATTCACAATTTAAGTATTTTCAAGAAAAACAATATTTTCGTGGCAACATCTACTCTACGTTTTGTAAAGGAACTTGGAACCTAATCAGATTTTTTTATTCTGAACATTTCTGCAATGTTTTGCTTTAACCTAACTTGTTATTCTTCAAAAAATGACCTCAAACTGCGCAAACCAGGTCATGACTCAATTTGGACGGTCATTTTTAGAAAAGAACCAAACTGCAAACCTTACGTCAATATTTGTTGAAAAATCACTTAAAAACCATTAGAAATATTTTCTAATCACATGATGATTCTAAGATTCTCATGGACTTATTGAAAAATCACAGTTGGATTGTGAATAAAATCCTTTAAACCGGAATGCACATCTATTAAGAAGAGTCAAAATTACAATAAAATGCAAAGACTGATAACAGAAAATACCCATAATTCGCCAACCTTGGTTGTTTCGTGTACTTTAAAAAAATCCTGCTTACCGACGAATTGTAATTTTTCTTTATACACAGGTGAAATCTTTACAGACATATTGTAATCTATTGACTTTTAAACAGATGCTCTTATTTTCATTGATATGTTCTTAATAAATATATGTCCATTACGTTTTTCTGTAACAGTATAAACACTAAGTGGTCTATGTCGCATATTAACGGAACAAAGTACATCTTACTGACTGTTTGAATTCTACTAGGTCAGATCCTAGGGAAAAAAGCTTTCGCTTGATGTTAAAAGCTGATGTAAATCTCCGGAATACTCGGTTTAATGCATCAACTCAGAACCGTCTGCCGTGATATTTATTTGAAAGAATCGGTATTTTGTTTCCAAGTTTGTGTTTATTGACCCAGACATTAATTCAGGGATGGTCAGGTGTCAGTGTTTGGCTACTTGGTTCACTTACCGAGTAACAACAGGACAAATTTACATGTACAAGATATGTACAGATATAAATTGTAAATTATTTCCCCTTGATAAGGTATTCAAGTAAAATAAAAACTATGGCTTGTAATACATGTATATAATAAAACAAACATACCAGTCCTTGTCCATATCACAATCCAAAAAAACAAAGTAAAAACTTGCAAACTGGCAATATGTAAAACACGTGAACTTCCATCAAGGAAGTGAGGCCGGGTGCTCCGGAAGGGTAGGCATCTCTTGTCTAGCTAGCTACACCCGTCACATGCAAGTCAATTTTGAGAATGAAAGGAACAAAGAACTATGGTAAGTCAAATATATCCAGTATAAGTTGGGATATAGTGACTACATACTTATCAACAATATTGTGATGACGGCCATAAATTTTTTTAAGGGCCCTGATTATCCTAGGCTTGCAATATCTTTGTGTCAACAATTTAATTGTAGGTAATTTGCTTCGTTGCAGAACGTTCCGATATTTAAAATCATGTTTTATGGCATATCAACGTGTAGTATATGACTAGCTGGTTCTGTATATTCAAGTTTTCATATATGATTCAGTGGTAGACTTTAAACCAAGTTTGAATAAGTATCAGCATCTTAACTAAGAATAAAAGGCCATTAGTCCTCTCCACTCTACTCTATTATTCCATGACATTTAAACAAAATCAAAATGAACCAAACTCGCCATATAATATTAGATATTGATACAACAAACTGCACTGTTTTCCACTTTTAACAAACTTCGGATGGATAATTTTAAAGATAAACATGCAACTTTAGTGTTTCAGATTACTTATCAGCATGTTCAAATAACCTTTCAGATTGACTCTTAAAAATATTATAATTGTTCTACATGGCTTTATCACAACCAATTCATAAACCCACTACGGTGTTTCATTGTGTGTAAACATCTTCAGATTTATATGTTGAAGTCATTTTTTCTAAAATATTTCTTTTATAAGTGGTATGTAATGATAGTTTCCTCTATTCAACAAGTTTGAGGCCTTCAATGACGAAATTGAGTTCACTCAACCACTTAATGATAACTCTATAGCACTTATTGAGAGTTCTGTTTTATGAATCCTGGTCATTGCTGCATTAGTAACTTCCCTATTGTCAGGAAAAAAAACAAGCTTATTTATCTGTTAGGATTAATTAAAAACAGTTTGTGTTTATGTGAAATTAGTAAGTGTGTCATTCTGACGCAGAAAGTACCCAACACTATCATTTCCATTATCCTGACAATGTGTCATCAGTAAATATCGTTGCCTCAAATTTAAGTATAATGTGTGACCTGGACAGGGATTGAACCAACATCGGAACCTCCAACCCAGCCAACCCTGCCATGGAGGCAGACATTTTGTCACCTAATCACTTAGGCATTATTTAGTTGGAGTTGACATAGAGGTCTTAGGTGCTAGCTTGCGAATCACATTGTCCTACCTCTTAAGTGTTAGTTCCCCTGCCATTTCTCCATTTTTTTAACTCATGTATGTCCATTATTTTCTTTGCGTTCTTAATTTTCTAAAAAAAAGATGTATATATTATCCTATACCTTGACCGAGATCAAAGGCTAAGGTCATAAGGTAGTTATTTATTAATTCACTTAAAATCGGTTCAGATCTGAATTTCATGACAGCATTATATATTTGTTTACCATATCTCAGTAGGCAGTACTGTGTGCTGTCAGAAAATGAACATTTAGCAAAATTTTCAGTCGACTTAATTTTTGAAATTTATTTAAAACTAAGGTCTGTTCCTTCCTGCAAAGCATTCCTTAGCTGGATTTGGATTCATATAATTTGGAACTTTAGATTCATTAATTCTCAACTGTTTGGCGTATGTTGTTTAATTTATCAAACTTTTTGGCCCTTAGTGTCACTGATGAGGAATGATTTTCCGAAATGTGCATATCTGGCACATCAAAATTTAGCAGGTATTTGTTATATATTTACTACCCCTGAGCGGGTACCGCTGCTGGTGGAGTAAAACTCCCCGAGGGTATCCATAACTCAGTAGGCAGTACTGTGTGCTGTCAGAAAATGAACATTTAGCAAAATTTTCAGTCGACTTAATTTTTGAAATTTATTTAAAACTAAGGTCTGTTCCTTCCTGCAAAGCATTCCTTAGCTGGATTTGGATTCATATAATTTGGAACTTTAGATTCATTAATTCTCAACTGTTTGGCGTATGTTGTTTAATTTATCAAACTTTTTGGCCCTTAGTGTCACTGATGAGGAATGATTTTCCGAAATGTGCATATCTGGCACATCAAAATTTAGCAGGTATTTGTTATATATTTACCATTATGTCTTTCAAAATACATTATTTACATAAAGCTTAAACTCTACAAAAATTAATTAAAGGGTTGTAAATGTTTTACAAGTTGAAAGGTCAGATAATCAAACCTTCATTTTTTATCTTATCAACTTCCAGAGCAAACATGTTAACCGCTTTCCAGTACCTAGTCATAATACTGGAAAAATTTACGATAAAACTCTCTCTCTCTCTCTCTCTCTCTCTCTCACACATACACACATATTCTGAAAATCACTATTTTACAGTTGTTTAATAAATGGGTATGTAATCAGGTTTAGTCTCATCTAGCATGCTTTAAAAATTGGTAGTATCACTTAGCATACATTTGAAAAATAACAAGTACATGTTTTACCTGAAACCTGCACACCTGGTTCAAGTCCATTTGCTAAATGTCGATATGACCCATATTGAAAATAAATAAATAAATAAATAAATAAATAAATAAATAAATAATAAATAAATAAATAAATAAATAAATGAATGAATAAATAAATAAATAAACGTTATAAAGGTTTGATACTATCTATCTATCTATCTATCTAATAATTAAAGGATATGGCTGGCATGTTCAAGATATTTTTGTTGTAATATGTATAATCGTACCATATTAGCGTACAATACATATATGTACCATATAGAGTACCAAAAATAATACAACATTACATCCACCTTTTTTACTATGAATTTCAGTGTTGAATCATACCTCAGTTATTACACCGACAAAACTTTATATTTAAAGCTATACCATAAACGCGATGACTTCATTTTCTATTGTCAACTTTCTGTTTCTTTGCAGTAATATCCCTGCCTCGCCTGTTTATGGTGTATTTTTTCGCAGTTAATATGTTATCGTTATAGTAGAGCTTGTTCTAACTATGGGGACTTTTTTCAACGAGGTAAACAGCTTACAATGAAATTGTTGACTCAAGGATATTGCATGTCTATACTAAACAAGGCCCTTAAAAAGTTAATAGGTCGTCATTAATAGTGTCACTGTATCCAAACATATACTGGATATATTTGACTTACTATAGTTCCTCGTTCCTTTATTTCCCAAATTTGACTTTTCACGTGATGGGTGAAGCTAGCTAGACAGAAGGTTCTTACCCTTTCGGAGGACCAGGCCTCACTTCTTTCACAGAAGTTTACGAGTATAATTGAATTAGCCTATTTTCGAAGTTTTTACTTTGTTTGGCATTGTGATTTGGACTGGTATGTTTGTTTTTTATTTCAAATGTCTTAACGAAGCACATAATTACTGTAGCTTAATTTAATGTCTTTAAAACATAAATTAAATGTCAAGAGAATTAGTTTATATAAATGAACGATTAAATGACCATAACATTGTTTTCTATATCAACCGTAATTAACTGCAAATTTACAAATGTAATGATACATAAATATAATAATGATATTACAACGGACAATAAGGTTGCCATTATCAGCTACATATGACCTTGGACTATGACTTCCTTCAATGGTAACTTGTTGCCAACTTTTACTACCTCGATGCGGTTGTAATCTGACTAAATTACCCGAATAAAGATGCGGAAAATGTTTGACACTACGTTCGCGGTCATAATGTAATTTTTTTGTCTTGTGAAATTGACTTCTGACGAACAATGACCAGTTGATGACAATACTTTTTAATTTGTTGGCAATAAATTATGTGGACGTCAGTCTGCCGGTTGTGCAGGTGACATGTTCAAACGCTTAAGTCTTGTTGTGCGATAACCTTGCACGGCCAAATGTTTTTATAAGTACATTTTCTCTACTTTACACACGTTTTACGGTATGTAGAGCTTGTCCTGATTCTACGTTGGAGCTAGGGAAATAGGGGATCGGGGTGACATATGCGCTATCGTTAGACTTGCAAAACTTCGATTATTCCTTAGACTCAGAATGTGCACAGAATTTAACAGATATTCAATGACAACTAAATATGCACATTTATTACAGCAGTTAAAGTTGTATTGAGTAGCAACTGCGCATCTATATATTTGCTATAGTCATCCACTCGACATAAAAAAGACCACAACCACCTTCGATATGGGAGTTTTTCGGAGTTGGACCTGTATCTATTTTAAATTTTACGGATATGCCACACATGTTTAAGTTATAAGTTTATTTATCCAATTGCACTCCCATCACACTCTCAACGACTTTATACATACTCTCACACTCAGACTGAAAGTCTGAAAGTCTCTTACGACATATAATAGACCAATGATCACCTAGTTTTGCAAAATTTATACACGGCCTCGTTTGCCGGGCATGTTGCATCACCCGTAGAGTTTCTTGATGATTTTGGCAAGTTTGTTCATTGACTGTGGAACGACATAATCAAAAATTGTATTACAGATAAGTAAAATCTGAAAGCATCGCTTTTAATATTTAAGCAATCACGAATGCAGAAAAATATTTTGAGGGTTGTCCAAATTTGTCGTGTCACCTCCTGATATATGGTAATGAGAAGAGCAAGTAAGACCCAAAGCCAAAAACTGAAGGCACAAAATCCTTTAGAAAAAATGTGGGTTTCAGAGTCCTTTCTTAGATTGATATTGACAAGAAAGAGAAAATTCCAATATCCTAACCAAAACTCAAACGAAGTATCTTTCCAATTTTAATTTAACGCTTCATCCATTGACCTACCTGGCCACCTTTTGAGCATCAATTTACGTACAGCATTCAGATTTCTTTCTTCCTTTTTTCAACTTGACTAGCTTGAATCAAGATTCGTATTTGTTACTGGGCCTTTTTCCTTGGTCAGTCAGATTCCACGAGTAATAGAAGTAAGTAATAAGAAAAATGCAGATGCTTAAACAAAACTTTAGACCTTCTGTATACTATCATATTGATCTAAGAGGTACACTTACAGATTCATATTTAATTAACAGACATAATATCTTCATTTATGACATTTACAATTAACAACAACATATGTCAGAAACATCTCGTTTGATTCGGACACTCTCCCATTTTAAAACTGTACTCACATTACTGAGTGTAAAAGTACTGAGAACATCTAGTTGATTTTATTTTTCATTATAAAATCCAGAGAAATTAAAATCTAATATTGGATTTTTTAACTACATAAATAATTTTGTTTACACATATAGTTAGATTCGATGGGTATGTGATAAAAACATTATTTAAATGAGAAGCTTCATGAAAGCCTGTGTAATCATTCAAACAAACATTCATTCAAATGCATAATGCGCAAATCCTCTCATATAGGTCCATATCACGTTGGATACGTAAATTTAAAAATGTTAACGATATGTTTTCTGAAGCCCGTTCTGGAAGACCAAAAAACAGCATGTACCAAAGCAAACATTATAAGAATTAAAACACACACACACACACACACACACACACACACACACACACACAAAGATACATACAAAACTTTCTACCTATTTTCAAGTCATTTAAGTACTAAAATGTCAGGGATAAATGAGAATAATTGAAAATACTGTATGACTTGTTGACTGATATTATTGTGAGGGAACAGTAAGGTTGGTCTATACATTTTCTTAAGATAAAGCATAATTATAACATTAACATTTGTGTGTTGAGATTATCTTGAAAGCAATGTAAAGTTGGTTTTTATTTCTCAGATTTGACTTAGAACATCTTTTTACAAAGTTCTTGCAAATGACCAGTACATTTTTTCACAGAAAGGTGGGTTAAAAATCTAAAACTATTGGGACACATATACAAGAAACAGAAATGGTAGGCAACTAGATGTGCCTCATTCCCGAAAGTTAATAAAACGGAAAAAATAAATAGATAGATAAACAGAAATGGGTTTCGTTCCTTCGTCCGTCCAGAGTGCTATGTTAAGTTTTTCCGTTGAAGTTTTTCGAACAGTTAAAATACCTAAGATTTTGTTGTCATTCTAAGTTAAAGAAATTTTTATTCTAACTGATTTTTAAACATGTTTTTACATAAATTATTGCCCCAAAACCTAATACACAATGTTAATCTTTTGTGTTAAAGTTGTCAACATGTATTTTCAAATGCTTAAAAATAGTAAGTTGATAATACGAAACTTATACGAAAAAATTCTAAAAAGAAATAGTTGTTTAATTTTAAAAGTGTTCACATATTTCCCTGCAACATTGTATTTTGATACTGCAATGCTACAATCATAAAGTGAGCAAAATTGATGATATATTTTAATGATTATTACATTGTTATAAATATTTATTACTTTAATAGTTTTATGTTACATGTGGATTTTTTGATGTGGTAATTCTGTGTTGCACGGTTTATGAAACAGCTATATTATGTTACTATGATTATTACCCGATATTTTTTCCATTGGTTAATGGTATGGCTGACTTAAATCACATGGTTTAAAGTCAAATTATTTTGTTTCCAGTCATTTATGATATGATCATTTCGTGTTTCATGGTTTATGATATGGTCATTTTGTTTCACATGGTAACTGATATGATCATTTTGTTTTACATGGTTAATGATATGGTCATTTTATGTCTCATGGTCCACATGTGATCATTTGGTTCAAATGTTTTATGACATGATCATTTTGTGTCACTTGGTAATGATATGGTCATTATGTGTCATATGGTTAATGATATGGTTGTCCTTCCATGATGGTGTGTATGTGAATTGGTCGTTTTTTTACATTGTTTTAATATTGTCAATTAATGTCATGCTTTGTAATTTATGGTCACTTTTTGTGACATGATATTAATTTGGTATTTGTACCACGTGGTTATTAATATATATATATATAGTTTGTATGAAATGGTTGATTATATTGTCACATTTATCACATGGTTTATATAAAATTTAACAAATGGAATTCGCCAGTGTACCACGTGATACCTCATAGCGTTTGTGCGGGACAATTATTTCTATTGGCAATGGAATTGCATACAGTGACGTTTTCCCGTAATAACGACGTTTTTCGGGAATATTTGACGTAATCGTTATCCATTTCATTCCGCACAAACGTTAAAAGGTATTGATCACGTGGTACACTGGCGAGTTCCATTGGTTCCCTTACTTGCATTGCTTTTCTAAGTGACATAATCTTGAGTAAATTTAAAGTACACATAAAACAAACATTTTTGTGTATTGCAGTGCTATCTTGTAATAATCAGTTATATTCTAGACTCCAAGAATTACGCTGGTTAATTGTTTAAAGCTTAAGGACCTGTTGGTTTACATACCAAAGTGTTATGACCTCAGGTGAAAACCAAGTTTATCGGGCATTTTGTGTATAGAAATATAAATGGGCTTCAAAATGATGAAAAAGAAAATATCAACGTCCCATCAATAAATCTAAGATGCCAGTACAGAATAAAGGCAAACATTAGCGATGGAGCCGTGAGATGTATGTTGTGACAAAACAGTTCGAATTCCACATTACAAACTCAAATAATATAATTTTCCGTACCTTCTACCAAAACTTTTTTAACAAGGCTTTCGAGCAAGATGTTTATTTGATCGAAAAGGTGTTACAATCGCGGAAAAATAAAACGCGGTGGGTGGTCCAGTGAGAATGATAACGACCTAAGTACGACTTCTTGGAGACGACGGTGTAAAAATAATAGATAGCTTACGAAAAATTTCCTAACAAGGAGGTCGTTAACAAGGGCTCATGGTCAAATATCAACACATTTTACCCATATTGTTGAAACCTGTTTTAAAAGCTTTGACAAGCTGTCTGATCATTTCGATACAGTGAGAAGTGATCAATGCTTGAACTACTGGGAAGACAATCAGCCTTATAGTTTCAGAATTCATTAAAATACACCTCTTCAATTGGAAAGATATTGGATGGTGGGTGTAACGAAATTCCATTGCACTTTGAAACCATCGACAAAACAGGCAAAAATGCACATTTATATTTCTCGACCGACATTTGTATGAAATATCTGGTCGGCAACGGAAACGACTCCGCAAGTTTTTTCCAACCCTGTGTAGTATATTGTATAAAAGTTACTTAAGTTACTTAAACACAGCAACGGTCTTTAAAGGCCTAGTTTGGCAAATCGTTGACCGAGACTGTCTGGCATTATGTACAGACCGCATTCAGTTTATGACAGTTGACCACCATGTACAATGGATCAATCAAGAAATTAGTTTAGAGAGGGGAACTAGCTAGGGAAAGAAAAACATGCTCGAGTCACTTATCAATCATCCAGCCGTTAGTCGAAGTAGTTGTCTACTTTATGCCGGCTTCTCTCTCAGAGTTGTCACACGATGGATCGCATTTAATTAGGCAATAAGTCAGACTGTTGTTTAGTTTGACACGAAGGAATGAAAATCTGAATCCACCATACACCGGTGCCCTTCTGTTTGAGGAAAAGGTGTTTGAATCGAGCAATTGTGTTACAGCATCTCAACCGTAATATAATGAGAAAGGACACAAAAAGCGGTTTTTGCTCAGTCTCCTAATGTTCTAAAACAAATTTTTGCAGTATATTTAATAAAGAAAAAACAAAACAGTATCATTTTAATGACTTATTTTTAAAATTCAACCACAAATTTATTTACCTTTAATTGAACATTTTTGTCGGCGACACAATATAAAACAATACATCACTCGAATAGTTTATTAAAGTTTTCTCTAGTCTATTTTTTTTAATAAATTTGTATTTATCCCCTTGATTTTCCGAATAACGTCCTTGATCCAGCCGCAAATGTGTATTAAATCGGATCAATCTGCCTTTTTACAAAGTTCAATGTAGATTATCTTATTACACTCCACGACCGTGGCGTTATAAAAATCCAGAATGGAAATACTCGTCCATAAAAACAAGAGCTTCTACCGCTGAAAAAAATACTGCAAATCAGGAAATTAATGCGTCATGATATTAATTCGCATTGCCGATTTTGAAGTAAATTTCAATTTTTAAATTTTTTTATCCTACAATTATAAACACTAAATCATGACTCAAATATTATTATCTTATGTCTTTCTTAATTTATAAACACGTTATAAACAAACTTTCGGTAGACATTATTTAAATAAATAGTGAGGTGTGCCAAGGGTAAATTTTTTTTTCGCCAATGACCCATTTTTTAAAATTTACCAGGGTGCTAAAGGATCATCAGAACAAAGAAATGCGTGGTCATTATAATAAAGCATTCAAAATTAGGAAGTCCCTATCGGCATGTGCACAACTGATCTTCGTCTTCAACTCACGTGTTTAGAATGTTAGATTACTTATAATCACAGTACAATCAATTTGATGTACCGTCAAGGTTCAAAAGGATGCATCAGTCACGATTCCATTCGTAGCAAAATTCAAAGTAGAAAAAAAAACCAGAAAAATTACCGCTATATGAGAATGTGCTCTTATTAATCAGTTACGATGACAACTTCCAGTTAAGTGATGTAACTCAATTTACAATAAATAAACAGAAAATAGAAATCGGAAAATAAATGCGACAATAAATAAATGCTATGACCTCTCATTTATTGCATTAATTTCTTGATTTACAGTATATAACAATTTTCTTGCAGGCAGCAGCTGCACAATAATGTGCGTTTAGGGATACTCCTATAGAAGTTGGGACAACGGACAATTATTCGATATCACCAAAAGCTTTAACTGCAACCATGATTTTTACAAACCTACTTACTCAAGACTTTAAACTACTATTTTTAATGTACACAAACATTTCCTCTCTCGCCTCCCTAGTTATTGCTTCTTCGGCGTCCATGATAAGATATGAATGGTTTCTGAACGTTCTACGATTGATGACGGTGTTCTTGTAATCCTGAAGAAAAATCATAAAATAAATCTACAAAATGTAGCAAGTTTTGAAGAAACGTTCAATTTTTAACAACAAAAAACTCAGGGGATTATATTAGTTTCAACCTAACAAACATGGTTTATCTCTTATGATTGAAATTTGTCAAATCATTTGGATTAAACTCCGGACATCTAAGAAACTAAAGTTGGTCTCATGATCTCCACAAATTTCACAAATTGTAACGTTTTTCAAATCTTTTTCAAATAACTGACTCATAAATATTATATAGCTACGCACATAACTCCATTTATGAAAGACCATTAAAATCTCCCTTTTGTTGCAACAATCCCTTCTGGATTTTCATACTGTAAAACGCTTGACAACTATTGTTCATCTAATATTTTCCTTTTAAAAAAATCAATGTTATCCACTAGCACTTTAAAAATATTCGTGCAATGTTCTAATTGTGGATCGTCTGGAATGAAAGTATGGACCATAGTCGTTTAACAGATGGGATTAAACTTTTTTTTATTACTTAACTTTGATTACTTGATTGTTTAATTAACTGAGGTGCTTTCTTATTTCTTCTACATTTCGTTGTGGGACCTGCTTTTGTTGAGCAAATATTTCTATAAATATTTCTTCTAAACATTTCGATTGTTTGTTTTATTCTTCAGGACATCAAGCCGAGTAAAATATGTTATGTTAAATCTGACAAACGGCTTTATAACCAAGTGGGTCGAGAACAAAATGCGATGTGTTGCTGTTATTCGATTCACAACCTCCTTGTTGTGCCCAGAGTAGTCTGTATACAACTTTAGGTCAATGCAGTGTACTCATCGTTTTGGAAGTTATTTACGGCGTCATTTCATGCTATTCTCCTTGGAAATGCGCTCTCTGCACACCATGTCGAAAGTGACTCCCATTGGTCACTATTGTTTCCTTTTTACCAATCAAAGTTGGGTATGGGTGTTGGGTATGTCACGTGACCTTTGATTGACATGTTGGCTACCTGGCTACCACATACCCTGGCAGTGGCCGAGAAACGAGGTGCATAGTGAATAATACTCGTAAGTTTACTGAAATAAATAATCATCTAAAAATTACAAGTATCCATTTTTCTTAAGTAACTACATGTATTTTAAGCTATTTATAAATAAACTGTGACTAGGTATATTTTGGATTAGGTACTTAAATGCAGCAGTTCCAAAATGGAGAAAATTTATGTAATGACAGGTATTGTCCATTCTGTAGCTACTTTCCAAACGATTTGGGATATATCCTAAGGTGAGCGTTAAGACCCAATGGCCATTATTTTTAAATTATTTACTAAATATATAAGGTTATATCAACAAGTTACAAAAAACCTTAAAAATATAATATACCAATCAGGACGAAGATTTTCGAGTATAATGGTACCAAAAATATAAAACAGAAACTGCTAAAAAAGAAGGTTCTGGCCAGGGTTCAAACCGACGATCTTCCGCTCTGAAGGCGAGCGAGTGTAATTGCGCTAAATAGTCGCCATAAGTGCGCACTAGCACAATGCAGAATAAAAACGTGTGACCATTCGGAACGCAACGCATTAACTTATGTTAATATTATTTATCGCCTCCAATGAAAACTCTATCGTCACGAATAACTGAAATATTGCTGGTGTAACGTTAAACAAAATTGAACAAACGGACTAACCTTAGACCAATAAAAAAACATTGGCAGAGCCACAAAACAAAAACAAGAAAACAACTTTTCGATAAATCATTTAATTTTTCATTTTTTTACATTTATAATCGACCTTAGTCCCTGTTCATGTGCAATGCTCCCATACTTCTTCGTGATTACATCCTTCGTTAACACATTCCTCCTGTAACTCCTCAGGCTTCATCTCGGCGCCTTCTCGAATTTCCTCCCAACTGCAACCTTCATCACAACACTCTTCTTCTAAGCCAGCTACAAAAGATTAGTGTCAAATAATAAGAAAATTGGTATGCCAGTCAATTTTGCATGACCAAACTTATTTCAACCATACACTTTATTTCTTTAAATTAGTATACAGTGAAAAAACATACATATATTCAATTGCAAAGAAAAATGATTATCTAAGTTATAAAAATAATATGAGTAATACCTGTGTGACTTTCCTTAATTTCTTATTTTAAGCTAATGTCAAACAAAATTGAACTTATTTTCAATAAAATTGCTCGAAAATGTATTATCCCCATCGGATAGAGTTTTTTAGAGTTTGATCTATGTTTAAATCAGAATTATCAGGATACAGTAGATCCAAAAAATCTGTGGAAATGAAATTAAATCCGTTATTATAGAAAAAGATACGTTTGCTGTATTATAAATATCCTTGTACAACTTGGTATATATCACCAAACTCTAGGCAAGGTTTCTGTAGTTATATAATGTTTCATTAAATAGTAAAATATGACATATTACCCTACCTCTGACTAAATTCTTTGATAGTGATTGGCTAAATTGAATCACATGACCAACCCAGTATCATTCCGTACATAGCCGCACGCGCAAAAATACTGGGTCAGCAAGGCTGATACCGGGTGGGTTAGAGTTACGTCCCCTGTCGCTGACGTAAATATATAATACAAATACCAGTTAAATTTTGATGCGCCAGATGCGCACACTCCGGAAACCCTCTCCCCACCAGCGACACCAAGACCGAAAAGTTTGATAGATAAAAAATATAAGCCAAACAGTTGAAAATAATGAATCTAAAGTTTCAAAATTTTATAAATCCAAATCCAGCTAAGGAATGCTTTGCATGAGGGAACAAACCTTAGTTCTAAATAAATTTGAAATTTTGACTACTGAAAATTTTGCTAACTGGTCCATTTTCTGACAGCACGAAGTACTGCCTACTGAGTTATGGATACCCTCGGGGAGCCCCACTCCACCAGCAGCGGTACCTAGGTTCGAATCACGCTCTAGTGGATCCTAGTATTAGAACGTTTATCAATTCGCTTGCTAAATGTCGGCGGTTTTCTCCACCACTCCAGAACAGACCGATATTTGACAGACTCTTGACGAGGGCGTTGAACACCATTAATCCAATTCAATCTTCTGACAGTTCGTAATTGTTTGTCATATATATATATATATTTAGAGAAAAATCTCTATAATTAGAAATTATTCAAAAAGTTTGTTTAATTATGTGCTCTACCACTCGTGATACAAAAACGACTTTAATGGCAAACAGTTTATATGACACTTTCTATAAACCGGTCATCCAATTTTCCGTTTCATAATAAAACTTACATCTACGAGTACGTGACAAAAACCTTTTTGCCGCTGACTGGCCCTTAAAAAGTACCTCATTTGATAAACTTCTCTTTCCTGGGGCGTGACCTTGAAATAGAAATTAAAATACTTTTTAATTTATCCACAAAAATGATTTGAATTTTTTTTTACTGCTGTATTAACTTTCTATAATATTTCTGAAATAAAATAATTGACATAGTCATTTGATTTACACTTTCATTGGAAAACTCTTTTATCTTCAGATGAATCGGCAATGTGAGCCTTTAAGAACAACGTTATCTTCAGTTCTAACTATGGAACCTCATTTCTTTCTTATATGGTACAAAAATGATATGTAAATTTTTTTTATCATGATAATATTTACTTTTATCGTTATATGTTTTGGTTTTACCATAATATATTTTAGTACACAATATGAAAATTTGCACAATACTGATTGGTCACCTATATGAGCTCTATTTTTGTAGAGTTTGTGGCATTTAATCAACTTGATCGTAGTGTATACATACATACATACATACATGTATACACACAAGCACACACACAGATATATATATATATATATATATATATATATATATATATATATATATATATATATATATATATATATATATATATCAGGATAACAGTTATCGGAATGGTATTATATTTCGGTTTTTTGGTTTTATTATACATTTTGGATACCTAAAACATATAGATGGAATTATGCGTTATATACGATTATATCTTAGAGTTAAATATTAATTGAAGTAATATATTACGTTCCATAGCTTGTCTAAAAAATATAATAAAACATAAAAAACAGTATAAAAATTAGGCATACTTACCACAGCAGTATTGCCAGACGACAAACCTTAATTCCTCATTAACAAATTTCATAGATTCAACCTCCTATTAAGGGAAACAATTTCTTTTGGTTTATATAGTTTTGTAAAACATTTTAATGAAAGAATTGATTCGTCAGGCTAGTTAGTTGAGCATTACTGTTACTAGTGCCGTTATTTATTATATATTTTACAGATGTATATGTTCTCTATTGTATCTTGGGGCCTGGGTGGCCGAGTGGTATATAGCGCGCTTACGGATGACAGCGCCTCTCAACGGCTAGGTTCGAATCCCACTCGGGACAGATCATAGTGTGAGAAAGTTTGTCAGTTCGCTTGCCGAAGGTCGGTGGTTTTCTCCGGGCACTCCGATTTCCTCCACCATCCCAGAACTGACAACCTCGAAAAAAGTGAACGATTCTTGGCTGGGGCGCAAAACACTATTACTCCACTCCACTCTATTGTATTTGTACAATAGGAAGAAATAAGGATTTGGATTAAGAATTTCTATGTTTTAATGTAATATTAAATACCATGAAAACAAATAGTGATTTAAGAAAGCAACGGGCCCTTGGGGAAGGTACAAGGGTCCAGGAGGAAAGGATTATTTTAAGTTATGGTTACTTTAGATAATAAGATAGCTGTTATATACTATTTCTGAATGGTAATCACTCCATGTTGCCACGTACAGAACATAGTTATAATTTTTTTTGAAAACAGCGTTTGAAGAAAATTTTCAAATTTTAATGTATAGATAGTGGATATCACAAGCGAATATATCCGTGGTTGTATGAGGATCGAAAAGGTAAATCTTGGGAAAATGTCGATTTTATAAAATTAAGATACAGAATCTTAATCATAATTATTTTTACAATCGAATTTTTTTGTAATGAAATTACGCAAATATATTCTGCACGATTCTTAAATGATTGGTAAAACTTTTATCGAGCTACGTACTCGTTATTACGTTATTGCATTCAATATCAGTAACTTGAATGGTTGGTGTATATAAGTCTCTAATGCAAATATAATAAACTGCGAAATGATAACACTGATTGAACGGTTACAACATCATGTAAGTTTGAAATTTATTTAAAACTAAGGTCCGTTCTCTCCTGCAAAACATTCCTTAGATGGATTTGGATTCACATATTTTTGGAACTTTAGATTCATTAATTTGCAACTTTTTGGCGTATGTTTTTTAATCTATCAACTTTTTCGGCCACTAGTGTCACTGATGAGGAATGATTTTCCGAAATGTGCACATCTGGCACATCAAAATTTAGCAGGTATTTGTTATATATTTATTTAATAAAGGATAGCGGGTTGTAATGTAGTTTAGCAGGTATCAAGATAATCTGACTAGGGTAGTGGTATGCATGTTATTAGTTATAAGTCTATTATGTGTCAGTATGCAGCAGACATACTTACCACTCCCCTAGTCAGATTATCTTGATACCTGCTGAACCAGACAATATGATATTCCGTTAGAGTCGAGCGCCAGGCGAGGTAGCATTATCTCGGATTTTAAAATTTAATTTAAGGCTCGGTCTGAGTTTAAGCCCTCGATCTCTACCTTTCGAGACGGACACTCTAATACGGTGTCACTAAGCGGTTCATTGAACCCCCTAGTCAGATTATCTTGATACCTGCTGAACCAGACAATATGATGTTCCCTTAGAGTCGAGCGCCAGGCGAGGTAGCATTATCTCAGATTTTAAAATTTAATTTAAGGCTCGGTCTGAGTTTAAGCCCTCGATCTCTACCTTTCGAGACCGACACTCTAATACGGTGTCACTAAGCGGTTCATTGAACCCCCTAGTCAGATTATCTTGATACCTGCTGAACCAGACAATATTATGTTCCCTTAGAGTCGAGCGCCAGGCGAGGTAGCATTATCTCAGATTTTAAAATTTAATTTAAGGCTCGGTCTGAGTTTAAGCCCTCGATCTCTACCTTTCGAGACCGACACTCTAATACGGTGTCACTGAGCGGTTCATTGAACCCCCTAGTCAGATTATCTTGATACCTGCTAAACCAGACAATATGATGTTGCCTTAGAGTCGAGCGCCAGGCGAGGTAGCATTATCTCGGATTTTAAAATTTAATTTAAGGCTCGGTCTGAGTTTAAGCCCTCGATCTCTACCTTTCGAGACGGACACTCTAATACGGTGTCACTAAGCGGTTCATTGAACCCCCTAGTCAGATTATCTTGATACCTGCTGAACCAGACAATATGATGTTCCCTTAGAGTCGAGCGCCAGGCGAGGTAGCATTATCTCAGATTTTAAAATTTAATTTAAGGCTCGGTCTGAGTTTAAGCCCTCGATCTCTACCTTTCGAGACCGACACTCTAATACGGTGTCACTAAGCGGTTCATTGAACCCCCTAGTCAGATTATCTTGATACCTGCTGAACCAGACAATATTATGTTCCCTTAGAGTCGAGCGCCAGGCGAGGTAGCATTATCTCAGATTTTAAAATTTAATTTAAGGCTCGGTCTGAGTTTAAGCCCTCGATCTCTACCTTTCGAGACCGACACTCTAATACGGTGTCACTGAGCGGTTCATTGAACCCCCTAGTCAGATTATCTTGATACCTGCTAAACCAGACAATATGATGTTGCCTTAGAGTCGAGCGCCAGGCGAGGTAGCATTATCTCAGATTTTAAAATTTAATTTAAGGCTCGGTCTGAGTTTAAGCCCTCGATCTCTACCTTTCGAGACGGACACTCTAATACGGTGTCACTAAGCGGTTCATTGAACCCCCTAGTCAGATTATCTTGATACCTGCTGAACCAGACAATATTATGTTCCCTTAGAGTCGAGCGCCAGGCGAGGTAGCATTATCTCAGATTTTAAAATTTAGTTTAAGGCTCGGTCTGAGTTTAAGCCCTCGATCTCTACCTTTCGAGACGGACACTCTAATACGGTGTCACTAAGCAGTTCATTGAACAAATGTTTACTGCAAATGTAAATATATATCATATTAAATATATATAATCTATGCAGTATAATACGATGATGTACATGTGTCATCTCACATCAAGGGCGGATCCAAAATTTTATGAAAAAAAGGGGAGTGAAAACATTTATCACGAGATAAAATAAGAGTCGAAGGCTCAAGCCCCCAACGGCGAGGGAACCTTTTAACAATAATTTCATTTTGCTCCCTCCTTTGAAATTTTCAAAGAGGTTTGAAACCACCCCCACCCTTAAAATTCGCTAATGCATTTGTAAAACAAAAAGGAAAATTACTCTTGCTTGTGGATCAGGGTCCAAAGAGGTACCATTAAAATTATTAAAAAATTAAGATTGATTGATTATTTAAATGTGGTTTTCCGCCCCTGTCAAGAATATTTCAGTTATATTGAGACGTCACCAGCTATAGGTGAATTGACAGAAATTTTTACCTTTGTGACTTACAGTAACTATAGGGCAAGGAGGGTTCTGTAACGTGCCACGCCTGTCATGATAAAAACGTTGTTTTTTAAGGTCTGATCCGATGGATCTCCGAGAGTTTTATTTCTTAATGCCGAGTGCTTGGCGAAAGAACAGTCAAAATTCAAGTCTTTGGATGACCCGCCCGTGTTTAAAAAGATAAGAGAACCTGGATTGACTGGCAAGAGTTAAACGTCGTGTTAAAACATCGTACACTCGATAATGATACCAAGCCAAGAGACTTGGAAACGAATGGTTTCTATTGTAAAACATTCAGTTGTTAAACCCGTACAGAATTTTATAACTCGGAGAGAGAGAGAGAGAGAGAGAGAGAGAGAGAGAGAGAGAGAGAGAGAGAGAGAGAGAGAGATGCATTGATCTGAGATTTAAATCATCAGTACAGAGCATTGCTGATTCAAATTATGATTTATTTTTGGTACTTATGTAACCAGGTGATATGTAAGTATTATGTATAAGCACTGCAGTTGTGTCATGTATGTAATAATGTCTTTGTTCCACGTGTATTTGTTTATATACATATACTGGACAATACTGACGTAACGGCGACCTATGACCTAAAACTTGACCTGTCAAATCACGGTGCATGCTGGGCTATCACACCTATTCCCGCCATAATTTCACCATTTAAAATAGTGTTAAAAGGCAAATAAAAATACATATCACCTGGTTACACTTAGATACTGCAACAATTTATAAAGCCATGGGAGAATGGGTCCCGAAATCGTTTGCTAAGCATACATGTACTTCGCAAGATTATAAAAACGACACGCTTTATGCATTTCTTAAACAAAGTAGGCGATTTTTAAAACTGGAATTTAAAGTATGTACTTTCCAACATCAATTGAAGTATATACGGACGGTAAATGGCTTAGACAGCGTTCGTATTGGAATCGATAGTGAAAACAATTTCCTACTTTGGATGAATTCTAGATTTCACCATAAACAAAAATTATATTTATAAAATGAGATTTGTTGAATATGCATAAGAAATGATTAAACTTTTAAATTCATCGTTTTTATAAGCAAAGGTTTTAAGCTTCAACAGAAATAAAGAGGAATGACTTTATTCTATTCATATAAAGAGTTATTGCAATTTTTAGGTTTAGACATAATTATGTTCCTATATCCAAAATTATTATGGATTCATTTAACTTCACATAGTTTTGTATTCTTTTCAATCTCAATTTTGATTTTCACGTGGCGGGTGTAGCTAGCTAGAGAGTACGGTAAATTCCTTTCGGCCTTATTCTCCTGCTGGAAGAAGTTCATATGTTTAACTTAATTGTCAATTTTCATAGGTTTTAGTTTTTTAGAGTTGTGATTTAAACATAGACCGGTAATATGTTGGATATGTCTGTATTCAGTGATTTAGGGATATAAAAGAGGGAATGATCGATGTTGCAGCCAAAATCGCGAAGAAAACAATCGAACCTAGGGTAACGAGTGAAAATACCTTCCTTAAACAAGCAAACAAACTTAAAAAAGTAGATGGCTTGATGAATTTTATTTTTAAAAATTGTGGAGTAATATCAACTTTTCTTTTTGTCAATCAGATAAAAAAAACCTTACATCTCGAGACTTTCCCAGTCAACAGTATTAATTCGCGAAAAAAAGATTTCGCGAAATTAAAGATTTATTGTCCTGTAAATCGGAAAACTTTCGCGTAAAAATCGTTTAAGTAACAATTATTTAAACCAAAAGTACATGGATATTTTATTTGATAGATTACATTGACGATTAACCGACAACGCGAAAATATATTGAAATAACGAAACTCGAGAAAATTATCTGACTCGAGAATTTTTTATTTATAGTGTAATACATACCATTACTTGTACTAAACATATACATGCAATTGCAACACTTGTGACTACTTGGATGTTCTTCATTTTGTTCAGAGCAGCTGTGTTATGTTGATCAAATGACAAACCTTTTACATCAAACTGATTTGTAGAGAATTTCCGTTTTTCATCATGTTTGACATATTTAAGTAACCAATCACTTTGCTATACTAATCATGGGCGTTTTCTGTTTTAATTAGTTCAGTTGTTAACCAATCTTTGATCAAACTGATTATCACAATCTGTGCTGTTTGTGTGTTGGTCGCGCTATATGACGCAATATTTTGGCCAATAATAAGTCATTTTCTAGTCTTTTTAATACATTAAAATGATTGTGTATAATAATCTTTTTGGTGTTTTGTATATCAAAATGATCATTGTTTAAAGTTAATAGTTTTCAAGGATATTGACAAATATATAATTTTTAGCAATTTCTTTAAAAAGTTTCTTGCGATTTCTCCTGTTTGAGCCTCATGGCCACCATTTGTACAATCTGAAACAAGATAATCTAAGAATATGATAACAAAGGTGTATCTTTTGTACGTGTAGAGGAGATGATTTTTAAGGTTTTTATCATTCCCCCTTATGGGGCCCAAAGGGGACATACATTCTTCATTTATGCAAATCAGAAAGGTCTTTACCCAGGCATGATGGTAAACCAGTTTGATTAAATTTGGCCAAATGGTTTTGGAGGAGCAGATTAATATGTTAATATACGAAGATGGATGGCAACAACTTATTTGAGCTTTCAGTCAAATTAAGATATTCAGTTAAATTTAAGATTTAATGTCTTCTAAAATCTGACTAAATTAAACCACCTTTGCTGATATCATGGCAAATTTTTGTTTCATTTTTTTCTGTCAGTGTTTTGTTATTTTCTTTCACTTGCCACAAATGCTCTCCTACAGTAAGAGGTCGGAGCATTTTCAGGAACTTTTTAAAATGGGAAAGCCAGAAGATAAAACCTGTTTACGAAGCTACTTTAAGGAATGTTGACAGTTGATCATTTTAGACAAGGTCAATATTTCACAGACCAGTTACATCCCATAATTCACATTTGAATTTTGTCTTTTCCAATGTATCAGTCATAAATAGTGAATACACATTTCATCAACTTAAATCAATAAATTATTACATGACAATTGCGACAGGTTTATGAATATTTTTGGGACTTTTTAAATGTAGTGGAAATTATTTATGAAATGCCATTGTATGTATGTATGTATATATATATATATATATATATATATATATATATATATATATATATATATATATATATATTGAGACATGGAAAGTTTCCCATGTGAGCTATCAAAAGACCTATATTGGCATTAACCATTCCTTCACTACATTTACCCCTAGGCTAATAATCTACATCTAAAGTTGACTAAAGAAATTAAACAAGGGGTTAATGTTTGTTTATATAAATATTTTTGGACATTTTGGACTCAAACATTCCAAATAAACTTGACTGAAGAAAATAAAAAAAAAAAAAAAAAAAAAAAAAAAAAAAAAAAAAAAAAAAAAAAAAAAAAACTGAAATAAATAAATAAGGTACTTATTATTACATACTTAAAGGTCTGTTTTAAAAAGAAATTGTTTTACTTATATTCATGTCAAGGTATCATATTCCCGTTGTGAGCCCCTCTTAAAAGATGAAAAGAGACAGGCCCTGCTATATAAATATATATATATATATATATATATATATATATATATATATATATATATATATATATATATATATATATATATATATATATATATCGCAGACGAGTGGTCTAAATCGCGCGCGTACTGATCACAGCGCCACTCACAGCCTGGAATCAAATCCCACAGGGGACAGAACCTAGTGTGAGAAAGTTTGTCACTTCGCTTGCTGTGAATATAAGTTAAACATATATATATTTATATATTTATTGTTTGTTTGAGGTGTCGTAGATCAAGTAGATTCTTTGACCATCATTCGGACATCATTCAGGTATTTGACCGACAAACGGAGATCATTCAGGTGTTTGATCGACAAACGAAGATCATTCAGGTGTTTGATTGACAAATGGAGATCATTTAGGTGTTTGACCGACAAACGGACATCATTCAGGGTGTTAGACTGACATACAGAGATCCCTGAATTTGTTTGACCGACAAATTTTTAATTTTTGTGTGAGAGAGTTTGTCAGTTCGCTTGCCGAAGGTCTGTGTTTTTCACCGGGAACTGACCGCCTCGAAATAAGTGAAAGATTCTTGACTGGGGAGTAAAACACCATTACTCCACTCTCCACTCTATATGCAAAGAATCGTAATTATTATCGAGAACAATTATCTATATTACACAGTTAATGAATACGGTCAAACCTGTCTATAAAGGCCACTTATCTGAATCAATAAAAGTGGCCTTTATGGACAGGTGGCCTTTATATACAAGTTCAAATAATATGAACAAAGAGCAAATGGGATAGAATTTTGTTGGCCTTTATAAGCAGGTGGCCCTTATAGAGAGGTGGCCTTTAAGGCAGGTTTTACTGTATATTAAATGTTAAAAGGTTGACACATAACAGCCGTTAAATTTTTAAAAAGTTTCTCCATAGAACTCGGAAATTGCCACGTTGTAAAAGAATCAATTTTGTTTCATGATTCAAACGCGTAATATGTTTACATTGATGAGTAAGAATAACAATCGCATGGTTAGACTTCGATAACACGTTTTATCTAACAATTTAAAGATGGATGCATTTAGTTGCACTTATTGATAAGCAACCATATGTTTTGTTAATTAGAATTCATGGTATCAACATAAATAATCTTTTTCTTTCCATATTTGACGTATTTAGAAATCGTTAAGTATCAATTCGTATTTGAAGAAACCGAAGGGGTATTTCCGTCCCTGCCAACGATTTTTAATCGTTCACCTCGGGCGAAAAACTCTACAAAAAACAGGAGTCTAAAAGGCTGGGTACCTTTAACTTTCAATGTTCGAAACAAATAAGACAGATTCTTACTCCGGGTAATCCGATTTCACCCACTGTTCCAGAACCGGTTTTGATAGTATAGATGTCATTACCCGAGTAATCATTTATTGTCAAAATTTAGTGGTCGGTTAAAGTCAAATTCAAAAAATAAAAAAAAAAAAAAAAAAAAAAAAAAATAAAAAAAAAAAAAAAAAAAAAAAACCTCCGTGCACACTGCCCTAAGCGCACTGCAAAGTAAAAATTTCTGCAACTTTTCTTATAGCTGGTGATGTCTAGATGTAAGTAAATATTCTTCACTTTGACGTAAAACATGGTCCAATCAATCAATCGTTTCCAAAATAAACAAAGGCATTGTAGACCCTGCTTATGAGTAACTTGGTCTTTTTTACGATATTTCAAGTACAATTCAAGGATCTTAGGTAATTAACTTGCATAAAAACATAACAATTGACACGAATGAAAAATTGAAACTGAAAAATTATACTTCCCAAGGGCCTACTTATCAAAGAACAGAAAACCATGTAAGTTGATAAATAAATGAATAAATGAATAAAAAATAAATAAATAAATAGATAAATAAATTGAAAAAAATAAATGAATTAATTCATAAATAATGAGTAAACAAATCAATGAATAATAATAAAAAATGCCTTTTAAGAATATATATATGATGTTCATTGTCAATATGAATGCAAAAACTTTGCAAGCAAACTGAATAACCGCGTTATGAATAGTTTGCCTGGATTCCCTTCTCGAAAGTCGACATTGCTCGGTTGTATGATTAAAATGACAATTAACTCTTGTGATTGGACATGAACATTAAATGCCAAGATTCATACCCTATCTCTAAAAAATTAGAAAAGATCGTTTAGCAAAGTGTTTTGTAGCAAAACATGCATCATAGTTTTGAAAAGTTTTTAATGCATCTCTGTTTTATTAATTAAAAAGACATGTAGCTGCTCTGTCAGTTTTTTTTTCGATAAACAAATGAAGCTTGCGGGTGCCAAACCGATGTGGTGATCTTTTTGTTGAATTTCGTGCTCGATAGTAACATATAACCACCAATGTAGAATTCAAAAGAATCTAATTTTAATTGATTGTGAAGTTCCATCCCGCGTGACACAAAATTGACAAACTGTACTCTACACATTGTCTTAAAATAATTAGGAATCGGATGGCTTTGACAGGAAACTTTTATAAAATCCGATTGTTCAAGGCCATGTGAGCTTTTAGCATTGCACAGCATGTATATGTGCGTGCGTGCGTCGTTAACACCTATTTTCAACTTCCCCTTCGAAACCGCAGGAAATATTTCGAACGATATAAGTTGGTCAGAAGCATGTATGGGCCGGTGAAATTCAGATTTATCCATGGCGTTGTCATGTCTACTAAAACTAGGTCAAGGTGACTTAGGGTTTCAAAAATCTTAAAAATCTTCTCTGAAACCGATGAAGGGAGACAAAATCGGATATATATTAAGCTTCTCTATGTGATATTTGGCTTCTCTAGGTGATATTTGGCTTCTCTAGGTGATATTTGGCTTTTCTAGAGTCTTAAGCTTATAGTTTGTTTATTTTGAAAAATAAGGCAGAAAAAAAGCTTACGCGTTTTTGCGTTTAATTTTAAAAATTTCGTAAAATGGCTTTCAATTATTGTTATTTGATTTTTTGAACATATAATGGGATGATAAGTTTTGACTTCTTCTTGAAATAACTTCAAAATGGGGTCAAAGTCAAAGATAAATGTCATGACCTAGTTTGTGATTTGGTGCAGTTTTAGGCTATTTTCTTGAATTATTAAGAGAGATATGAAATCAAAACATTGTTAAAATGTTCAGCATGCCTAAATTCAAAAAGGTACCAACTACATGTGTATGATAATACATGTAGGAGTTGTTGGCCCTGAAATGTTAATTTTTCCTATAAATACTAAAAAATGTGCATTAACTTGAAAACTATATATTTCTTATATAGGCATGTTTATTAGAATATTGTAGGTATTCATATGACGATAATTTTAATATATGGTTTAAGGTCATACGTTCAAAGGTCAAGGTCATAGCTGCATTATAAGAATGAAATTGTTCATTATTCTAAAAACTATTAGCTTTTAGGCATGTATATAAGAATATTATATGTATTGAAATGACGACCAGTTTTATATATGGTTCAAGGTTCTATGTTCAAAGGTCAAGGTCAATGCTTCATTGTACTTTAGGTACTTCATGCATTTAACTATTTGTAAATGAACTGTGACGAAATGTTTCTGATTAAATATTGTGCCAAAAACTGGCAAATGATTGTAAAGTTTCTGTTATTGCAATTATTGTCTATTGTACTTTGTAAACTGGGCATATTTGAGCGTTAAGGCCCATGGGCCTCTTGTTATTATTATTATTATTATTATTATCATCATCATCATCATCGTCATCATTACCATTATTATTACTATTATTATTATAATTATTATTATTATTATTATTATTATTATTATTATTATTATTATTATTATTATTATTATTATTATTATTATTATTATTATTATTAAAAATACTTTTTTGCAGCTTGTTGGTTTTGGCAGACAAGTTCTTGTTCGTTCTTTCAGCAGGTCATCAAACACATCATTTGCTTTCTTAAACTGTTTTTGTCTCTTACAATGCCAATATGACAGTGAATAACAGACAGGTGTCTATTTATCTCATTTAAATTTGATTAATTTCATGGATTTTATTTTGTACATTTTTAACAAAAAACCTTTTTTTGTTAAATCTCGTACATGCGCTTTTCAGCATTGCCTTGAATATAATCAGAAATGACGTGGCTGTCATATTTGTTTAACTATGATAATAAGTTCCGGATGGTGTATTTCATTTTATATGTATTAATGTGGTTTTTGTGATTTATGGGCTAATCGAGCCAACGGCTCTCAAACTTGGAGAAATGGGAATTTCACATGGCTATATATATATATATATATATATATATATATATATATATATATATATATATATATATATATATATATATATATATATATAAATTAAAATCAAAATGGTTATTCAAAGTCAAAAACACTGTATTTAAGAAGTTTCAGAGGAAAAACAATTTTTTTGTTAAAAGCATCATTTTCACACACAAACATATTGCTTTACGTTAAACTACGACCCCAAAAAACTATAAAAATTAGCAAATTAAGTTAAACACCTGAACTTCCACAAGTTAAGTGAGGTCAAGTGTTCCAGAAGGATAAGTTAAGTGGGGTTAAGTGTTCCAGAAGGATAAGTTAAGTGGGGTTAAGTGCTTCGGAAGGAAGCATGGATTTGAAATGCCACACTGCACATGCGTGCAGAGAATGTAAGTTTAGTTTATTGAATAATAGTTTAATTATTGTTCTGTATATGTATTTAGCATAAAACTCATAGATATTCATTAAAATAATCAAAAACAATTTAACAAACATTGTCAAAATTTGTGAAAATATGCTGGATACTTTTGTGATTTTACGTATTGGCAATTCTGTTACAATTTCTAATTAATATATTTCCTTAAAGTGTGCTTATTTACCCCCCAAAAAATCTTTTTATCACAGGTATTATGATTGTGATATACTTTACGAACATCAAAATTTGTCAGAAAAATATAGTGAAAAAATTATTATAACTGTTGATTAAATAGTCTGACTTCTAGATTTTATGATTCTATTTCAGCTGATGTTATGCGAAACACGTGTCATGTTTATTTACTTGTGCAAGTGACATTCCAGTACCAGGTTCACACCAATCCGGACAAAATTTCTGAGGTTTTTAAGTTTATGTAAATCTAAATAATTTTGAACGGAAAACAACACAAATTGATGGATACTGACTTTACTTAAAACGGCTCCTGTGGATGCAGTGTGATGGATTATATTTAAACAACGCCGGACATGTTTGAATGTATACACGTCGTATCGAATTTCAACCAATATTGTGAGCACGTCCCCTTACACAAAACTTTTGCAACCCGATTGGATAGCCGACTACTGAAAATGACATTGACCGTTATTATAAACGACCTGTTTCTATGTGATGGGAAGAAGACATCAATCCAGACTGTGCTTGACTCAGTTTAAAACCAAATTGACAAGCTTAATGACTTTTTCAATAAAGCTGTTTTTTATCAAGAAAACACAGAAAGGTCTGTCTGTATAACTTTAATAAAATGTTAATAAGTGTGTTCTTGTCCTATTTTAGGTAAATAAACCGGCATCAAGAGTTGAGTTGAGTTGAGTAATGGTGTTTAACGTCCCAGTCAAGAATTTTTCACTAATATCGAGACGTAGCCAGATATAAACGAAAGTGCAGAAATTTTGCCTGTTCGTTGCGCATTATAAAGCAGGGTTGTTTATTCCTCGTTTATTTTAAGTTCGCATCCGAAAGAACCGTGACTTTCATTTCGTTATACCGAGTGCTTGGTGAAAGAAAGCCAAGGTTCAAACCCACGACCTTCCACTTACAGAGCGAGAACTCTACTAACTGAGCTACCGCAGTGGTGCCGTCATCAAGAGAATTGGGCAATAAAACGATATAAATACGCATGCAGATGACAAACAATGGTTCACTGAACTTTGTAAAGGAGTTTATTCCAAATATCTACCTACAATCTCGGAATTAAACAAGATTAAAAACAAATCAACTAATGAACATTTGCATAGAGACAAGAAACAATATAAAGCATTAGAAAATAAACTTAAACGAACTGACTTGAAACAAAAAGGTGACATGCTATGCAATCTACGTAAACATAATCGCAAAGAAAAAAAATCAATATATCCGTGACAAAAAATGCGCACTAACCAAATATCATTGGATAAATTCCTAAAACATTACAACGGTTTGTTATACTTCTACAGTTTTTAAAGCTACATTAAGTTTTTCAATTTTCTGATTTTTTTTATATTTTAGTATTTTCTAAAACTTTAATTTTTAAAAAAAATAGATAACTCATTTCCTACAATTTCATTCCTATTAGCTGTAAATAAACATAATTCTCTAACGGGTTGGTCAGTGTTTAACGATGATCAGTATTTGCTTGGAGCATGCGCACTGATGTACGGGGTTTCTAAAGAATTGAAGGTGAAACCTGACAAATTGTATTAATTACCCGTTATCAATATCCAAATGTATTCGCAATGGCGTTACGTATCCCTTACACAGTCACAAATGACTAATTTAATGACATTCTATGTTTAACTTATCGCAATTCACGGTTTTGTAAGTTGTGTTTAAATGACTCGGTTTTTTATGACGTAACCATGTTCTAAAATAAGATCAAAATTGCCTTTGTATCGCTAAGAAATTATTGTTATTTCTGTATTTATTCGAGCTTTTATCGTTGAACAAATATAACATTGTTCATTAGGAGCATCATTAATTAGATCAGCACCGTTTTAATTTTTTTCCTAGGAAAACTTAATGCAGCTTTAAACACCCTGATAATAAACGACAATCTACTAATTTTTGAGGAACTGGACAGACCTACAACAGTAAGGAAATGGAGAAATGTATTGAGTCATTAAAAAGAAAAAACATTGTAGAGAAAATTGAGTTTTAAACGAATTTTTTTAATCAATTCAAATCCATTCTTTTGCCTTATTTGAATTTTATTTTTAATAAGATATTTAACTCTGTTATATTCCCATAAGCATGGTCTTCTGTTGTAATCGTGCGTATATTTAAATCAAAGTACTGAACGCTCAGGGACATCAAAAGTATGTATGTCTAGTATCTGAAGGAACTGCATACAAATGACGGATTCTTTTGTCAAAATAATAGGGACGTTTTAAACACACCATCAAAAAAAATTAGATGCCAAAGACTATCTATGGATGCCAGGGTGTCCAAATGGCCTTAATTGACAGATCAAAGTACAGTATATCATTTGGCAGCCTGTTATTTGTCAAGGTAACTTAATTCAATCACCTTTATTGACTTTAGCCTTTAAGTCTATAGCCACATTTACATCCAAGGTGGCAAATATATATATATTCCGAAGAGTTTGTAAAGAAGACTCGCTATAGCAACTACATCATTCTTGAAAAGTCCCATAAGGGATGAAAGCGCTAGAAAAAATGTAAAAGATTTTTTAAATGTTTATCCAGGTCGAAAATTGTTATTATATATATATATATATATATATATATATATATATATATATATATATATATATATATATATATATATATATATATATATATATTGAAACTATAGTACGTGTATACATGTAAAATCATGATATGTTTACAAAGTATTTAAAACTTTTTCACTGAATAAAAATACATAAGAATAATTTGTTAAAAAAAAGTTGAAGATGAAAATGACAGGAAACAATTGAACTTGTTTTATTTCGCCAATGACGGTACAATTTGAATAAAATTATTCAGGAAGATAACAGTTACCACATTCAATACCAATTAATGCTATGGATTATGTAAACAATCTGCCTTTTGTAAGATAGGTCCCCAAATTAATATTAAGGGCAGGTGAAAGGAACATGGAACAACCATTAATAGAGAATATTTTAGTACTTCACAATACAAGAGAGATGATTTAGTAGTCTATTGATGAGTTAGTCAGTTACCTGGCCAAATGCTAGCAAATTGTGTTCTCAAACCTAAGAATCTTAGATCTAGAAACCCTATTTACTAAACACTGAGTAATTAAATTTATATGTTTATAAAAAGATTACATAGATCTAATGTCAGAAGTGTGGAGTGGAGAAAGCATTAACGCCAATCATTATTACTTCCATATATCAAGGCAGTCAGTTTGGGGAAAGTGGAGGAATCATAGTGCAAGTACCTAGAGAAAACCACCGACCTTAGTCACGCAAACTGTGGATTACAACCTGGCCCTTGAAGGTCAAAGTGGAAGCAGAGAAATTCAGTTGCTAAGAAGAGGACAAATTTAAAACCTGCCATGTCCGGAGGTTAAAATATGCAATTCTTGTAAGTCGAAGGGGAAGGTAAATTCAATTATAGGAAGACTACTAGGTGTTTCTAGTGATATGTAGGAGTATTCTAGGTGTTTCAAGTATGTAGACGTATACTAGGTGTTTTAGTTATGTAGAAGTATGCTAGATGTTTCTAGTAATGTAGAAGTATACTAGATGTCTCTAGTGATGTAGAAGTATCCTATGTGTTTTAGTAATGTACAAGTTTATTAGGTGTTTCTAGTAATGTAGAAGTATTCTAGGTGTTTCTAGTGATGTAGAAGAATTCTAGGTGTTTCTAGTGATGTAGAAGAATATAGGCGTTTCTAGTGATGTAGAAGTATTCTAGGCGTTTCTGAGGATGTGTAAGTATACTAGGTGTTTCTAGTGATGTGTAAGTGTACTAGGTGTTTCTAGTGATGTGTAAGTGTACTAGGTGTTTCTAGTGATGTGTAAGTATACTAGGTGTTTCTAGTGATGTGTAAGTGTACTAGGTGTTTCTAGTGATGTGTAAGTGTACTAGGTGTTTCTAGTGATGTGTAAGTGTACTAGGTGTTCTAGTGATGTGTAAGTATACTAGGTGTTTCTAGTGATGTGTAAGTATACTAGGTGTTTCTAGTGATGTGTAAGTATACTAGGTGTTTCTAGTGATGTGTAAGTATACTAGGTGTTTCTAGTGATGTGTAAGTGTACTAGGTGTTTCTAGTGATGTGTAAGTGTACTAGGTGTTTCTAGTGATGTGTTAGTATACTAGGTGTTTCTAGTGATGTGTAAGTATACTAGGTGTTTATAGTGATGTGTAAGTGTACTAGGTGTTTCTAGTGATGTGTAAGTATACTAGGTGTTTCTAGTGATGTGTAAGTATACTAGGTGTTTCTAGTGATGTGTAAGTATACTAGGTGTTTTAGTGATGTGTAAGTGTACTAGGTGTTTCTAGTGATGTAGAAGTATACTATGTTTCTCTAGTGATCTAGAGGTATACTATATTTTTCTATTGATGTAGAAGTATACTAGGTGTTTCTAGTGATGTGTAAGTGTACTAGGTGTTTCTAGTGATGTGTAAGTATACTAGGTGTTTCTAGTGATGTGTAAGTATACTAGGTGTTTCTAGTGATGTGTAAGTATACTAGGTGTTTCTAGTGATGTGTAAGTATACTAGGTGTTCTAGTGATGTGTAAGTATACTAGGTGTTTCTAGTGATGTGTAAGTATACTAGGTGTTTCTAGTGATGTGTAAGTGTACTAGGTGTTTCTAGTGATGTGTAAGTATACTAGGTGTTCCCTATGATGTGTAAGTGTACAAGGCGTTTCTAGTGATGTGTAAGTATACTAGGTGTTTCTTGTGATGTGTAAGTATACTAGGTGTTTCTAGGAATGTGTAAGTATATGAGGTGTTTCAAGTATATAGACGTATACTAGGTGTTTATAGTAATGTAGACCTTAAGTAGGTGTTTCTGGTAATTATTAGTATACTAGATGTTTCTAGTGATGTAGAAATGTTAAAAATACTAGGTGTTTCTAGTTATGTAGAAGTATACCAGGTGTCTCTGTAATGTAGAAATTTATTATGTGCTTCTATTGATGTAGAAGTACACTAGTTGTTTCAAGTAATGTGTAAGTATACTAGGTGTTTCTTGTAATGTAGATGCACACTAGTTGTTTCAAGTGATGCAGACGTGTACTAGGTGTTTTATAGTTATGAGAAAGTATACTAGGTTTTTCTAGTATTGTGTAAGTATACTAGGTGTTAATTAATGTAGACGTACACTAGGTGTTTCTAGTGATGTAGAAGTATACTAGGTATTTCAAGTAATGTTGAAATTTACTAGGTGTTTCTAGTGATGTAGACGTTTCAAATAATGCAAAAGTATACTAGGTGTTTCTAATGTAGAAGTTTACTAGGTTTTTCTAGAAATGAAGAATTATACTAGGTATTTCTATTGATATAGAAGTATACTAGGTATTTCTAGTAATATGTAAGTATACTAGGTGTTTCAGTAATGTAGAAGTATACTTGGTGTTTTTAGTGATATAGAAGTATACTAAGTGTTTCCAGTGATGTGAAAGTATACCAGGTGTTTCTATTAATTTAGAAAAATACTAGGTGTTTCTATTAATTTAGAAGTAGACTAGGTGTTTTTAGTGATGTAAAAGTTTACTAGATGTTTCTAGTAAGGTAGAAGTATACTAGATGTTTCTAGTAAAGTAAACACTTACTCTGTGTTTCTAGTCATGTAGAAGCATACAATTTGTTTCTATCGATGTAGAAGTATACTAGGTGTTTCTTGGAATGAAAAAGTATACAAGATGTTTCTAGTGATGTAGAAGTATAGTAGGTGTTTCTAGTAATGTAGAAATTTACTAGGTGTTTCAAGTGATGTAGAACTATACTAGGTGTTTCAAGTAATGTAGACGAATACTAGGTGTTTGAAGTAATGAAAAATATCTGGGCTTATTAATGTAGAAGTATACCAGGTGTCCTGTAATGAAGATGTATACTAGATGTTTCTAGTGATGTAGAAGTATACTAGGTGTTTCTGGTTATGAAGCCCTATACCAGGTGTTTCTAGTAATGTAGACATATACTAGGTGTTTCTAGTAATAAAAAGGAATACTAGGTGTTTCTCGCGATGTCGAACTATACTAGGTGAATCTTGTAATGTAGAAATATACTAGGTGTTTTAAGTGATGTAGAACTATTCTAGGTGTTTCAAGTAATGTAGACGAATACTAGGTGTTTGAAGTATACCAGAGCTTTCTAATGAAGAAGTATACCAGGTGTTTCTATAGATGTAAAAGTATACTAGGTGTTTCCATTGATGTTGTAGTATACTAGATGTTTCTAGTAATGTAGATGTAGAAGTATACTAGATGTTCCTTGTAATGTAAACACTTATTCTGTGTTTCTAGTGACGTAGACGTATTCTAGGTGTTTTTATTGATGTAGAAGTATATTAGGTGTTTCTGATTATGTAGACATATACAAGGTGTTTCTAGTAATGTAGACATATACTAGGTATTTCTAGTGGTGCAGAGGTATACTTTGTCTTTCAAGTGATGTAGAACTATACAAGGTGTTTCAGGTAATGTCGACGAATACTAGGTGTTTATAGTAATGCAAAAATATACTAGGTGTTTCTTTTGATGTAGAAGTATACTAGTCGTTTCTAGAAATGAAGAAGTATACCAGATGTTTCTAATTATGTAAAATCTTACTTTGTGTATCAAGTGATGTAAAAGTATACAAGGTGTTTTTGTATGTAGAAGTATACTAGGTGTTTCTAGTAATGAAGACGTATACAAGGTTTTTGTAGTAATGTAGAAGTATACTAGGTGTTTCTAGTAATGAAGACGTATACAAGGTTTTTGTAGTAATGTAGAAGAATACTAGGTGTTTCTAGTGATGTAGATCTATACTAGGTATTTCAAGTAATGTAGACGAACACTAGGTGTTTCAAGTAATGTCGAAGATTACTTGATATTTCTAGTTATGTAGAAGTATTTTATGTATTTTTTGTGATGTAGAAATATACCAGGTTTTTCTAGTGATGTAGAAATATACTAGGTGTTTCTTGTGACCTAGAAGTATAATAGGTGTTTTTAGTGATGTAGACATATACGAGATGTTTCTAATGATGTAAAGGAAAACAAGGTGTGTCTAGTGATGTAGAAGAATACAAGGTGATTCTTGTAATGTAGAAATATACTAGGTGTTTTAAGTGATGCAAAACTATACTAGGTGTTTCAAGTAATGTAGAAGAAAACTAGGTGTTTATAGTGAGAAGTGTACTAGGTTTGTCAAGTAATGTAGACCAACACTATGTGTTTCTTGTGATATAGAAGTATTCTATGTGTTTCAAGTAATGTAGACGTATATATATAATACAAATACCAGTTAAATTTTGATGTTTCTAGTAATATAGAAGAATACTAGGTGTTTCTAGTGATGTAGAAGTACACTAGGTGTTTTTTAGTAATGTACAAGTTTATTAGATGTTTCTAGTAATGCAGAAGTATTCTAGGTGTTTTATAAATGTAGAAGTATACTAGGTGGTTTTAGCAATGTACAAGTTTATTAGGTGTTTCAAGTAATGCAAAAGTAAACTTGGTGTTTTAGTAATGTACAAGTTTATTAGGTGTTTCAAATAATGTAGAAGTATACTAAGTGTTTCTAGTGATGTAGAAGTATACTAGGTGTTTCAAGTAATGTAGAAGTATACTATGTTTTTCTAGTGATGTAGAAGTATACTATGTTTTTCTAGTGATGTAGAAGTATACTAGGTGTTTTAGTAATGTAGAAATATACTAGGTGTTTCTAGTGATGTAGAAGTATACTAGGTGTTTCTAGTGATGTAAAAGTATAGTAGGTGTTTTAGTTATGTAGAAATATACTAGAATTTTAGTAATGTAGAAGTATACTTGGTGTTTTATATTAATGTAGAAATATACTTGGTGTTATTGGTGATGTAGAAGTACACTTGGTGTTTTAAGTAATGTACATGTTTATTAGGTGTTTCTAGTAATGTAGAAGTATACTAGGTGTTTCTAGAGATGTAGAAGTATACTTTATTTTTCTAGTGATGTAGAAGTATACTAGGTGTTTTTAGTGATGTAGAAGTATACTAGGTGTTTTAAGTGATGTAGAAGTCTACTATATTTTTCTAGTGATGTAGAAGTATACTATATTTTTCTAGTGATGTAGAAGTATACTAGGTGTTTCTAGTGATGTAGAAGCATACTATGTTTTTCTCGTGATGTAGAAGTATACTAGGTTTTTCTCGTGATGTAGAAGTATACTATGTTTCTCTAGTGATGTAGAAGTATACTAGGTGTTTCTAGTGATGTAGAAGTATACTATGTTTCTCTAGTGATGTAAAAGTATACTATATTTTTCTAGTGATGTAGAAGTATACTAGGTGTTTCTAGTGATGTAGAAGTATACTATATTTTTCTAGTGATGTAGAAGTATACTAGGTGTTACTAGTGATGTAGAAGTATACTATGTTTTTCTTGTGATGTAGAAGTTTACTATGTTTTTCTAGTGATGTAGAAGTATACTAGGTTTTTCTTCTGATGTAGAAGTATACTATATTTTTCTAGTGATGTAGAAGTATACTAGGTGTTTCTAGTGATGTAGAAGCATACTATGTTTTTCTCGTGATGTAGAAGTATACTAGGTTTTTCTTGTGATGTAGAAGTATACTATGTTTCTCTAGTGATGTAGAAGTATACTAGGTGTTTCTAGTGATGTAGAAGTATACTATGTTTCTCTAGTGATGTAAAAGTATACTATATTTTTCTAGTGATGTAGAAGTATACTAGGTGTTTCTAGTGATGTAGAAGTATACTATATTTTTCTAGTGATGTAGAAGTATACTAGGTGTTACTAGTGATGTAGAAGTATACTATGTTTTTCTTGTGATGTAGAAGTTTACTATGTTTTTCTAGTGATGTAGAAGTATACTAGGTTTTTCTTGTGATGTAGAAGTATACTATATTTTTCTAGTGATGTAGAAGTAAACTATGTTTTTCTTGTGATGTAGAAGTATACTATGTTTTTCTAGTGATGTAGAAGTATTCTAGGTGTTTCTAGTGATGTAGAAGTATACTATGTTTCTCTAGTGATGTAGAAGTATACTATGTTTTTCTTGTGATGTAGAAGTATACTATGTTTTTCTAGTGATGTAGAAGTATACAAGGTTTTTCTTGTGATGTAGAAGTATACTATATTTTTCTAGTGATGTAGAAGTATACTATGTTTTTCTTGTGATGTAGAAGTATACTATATTTTTCTAGTGATGTAGAAGTATACTAGGTGTTTCTAGTGATGTAGAAGTATACTATGTTTCTCTAGTGAGGTAGTAGTATACTATATTTTTCTAGTGATGTAGAAGTATACAAGGTGTTTTAGTTATGTAGAAATATACAAGGTGTTTTAGTGATGTAGAAGTATACTATATTTTTCTAGTGATGTAGAAGTATACTAGGTGTTTTAGTTTTGTAGAAATATACTAGCTGTTTTAGTGATGTAGAAGTATACTAGGTGATTTAGTTATGTAGAAATATACTAGGTGTTTTAGTGATGTAGAAGTATACAAGGTGTTTCTAGTGATGTAGAAGTATACTATATTTTTCTAGTGATGTAGAAATATACTAGTTGTTTCTAGTGATGTAGAAGTATACTAGGTGTTTCTAGTGATGTAGAAGTATACTATGTTTTTCTAGTGATGTAGAAGTATTCTAGGTGTTTCTAGTGATGTAGAAGTATACTATATTTTTCTAGTGATGTAGAAATATACTAGTTGTTTCTAGTGATGTAGAAGTATTCTAGGTTTTTCTAGTGATGTAGAAGTATACTATGTTTTTCTAGTGATGTAGAAGTAAACTAGGTGTTTCTAGTGATGTAGAAGTATACTATATTTTTCTAGTGATGTAGAAGTAAACTAGGTGTTTCTAGTGATGTAGAAGTATAGTAGGTGTTTTAGTTATGTAGAAATATACTAAGATTTTTAGTAATGTAGAAGTATACTTGGTGTTTCTATTAATGTAGAAGTATATTTGGTGCTATTGGTGATGTAGAAGTAAACTTGGTGTTTTAAGTAATGTACATGTTTATTAGGTGTTTCTAGTAATGTAGAAGTATACTAGGTGTTTCTAGTGATGTAGAAGTATATTATATTTTTCTAGTGATGTAGAAGTATACTAGGTGTTTCTAGTGATGTAGAAGTATACTATGTTTTACTCGTGATGTAGAAGTATACTATGTTTTTCTAGTGATGTAGAAGTATACTAGGTTTTTCTTGTGATGTAGAAGTATACTATGTTTCTCTAGTGATGTAGAAGTATACTATGTTTCTCTAGTGATGTAGAAGTATACTATATTTTTCTAGTGATGTAGAAGTAAACTAGGTGTTTCTAGTGATGTAGAAGTATACTAGGTGTTTCTAGTGATGTAAAAGTATACTATGTTTTTCTCGTGATGTAGAAGTATACTATGTTTTTCTAGTGATGTAGAAGTAGACTAGGTTTTTCTTGTGATGTAGAAGTATACTATGTTTCTCTAGTGATGTAGAAGTATACTATATTTTTCTAGTGATGTAGAAGTATACTAGGTGTTTCTAGTGATGTAGAAGTATACTATGTTTTTCTCGTGATGTAGAAGTATACTATGTTTTTCTAGTGATGTAGAAGTATACTATGTTTCTCTAGTGATGTAGAAGTATACTATGTTTTTCTAGTGATGTAGAAGTATACTAGGTTTTTCTTGTGATGTAGAAGTATACTATGTTTCTCTAGTGATGTAGAAGTATACTATATTTTTCTAGTGATGTAGAAGTATACTAGGTGTTTTAGTTATGTAGAAATATACTAGGTGTTTCTAGTGATGTAGAAGTATACTAGGTTATTCTAGTGATGTAGAAGTATACTATGTTTCTCTAGTGATGTAGAAGTATACTATATTTTTCTAGTGATGTAGAAGTATACTAGGTGTTTTAGTTATGTAGAAATATACCAGGTGTTTCTTGTGATGTAGAAGTATACTAGGTGTTTCTAGTGATGTAGAAGTATACTATGTTTCTCTAGTGATGTAGAAATATACTATATTTTTCTAGTGATGTAGAAGTATACTAGGTGTTTTAGTTATGTAGAAATATACTAGGTGTTTTAGTGTTGTAGAAGTATACTAGCTGTTTTTAGTGATGTAGAAGTATACTAGTTGTTTTAAGTGATGTAGAAGTCTACAATATTTTTCTAGTGATGTAGAAGTATACTATATTTTTCTAGTGATGTAGAAGTATACTATGTTTCTATAGTGATGTAGAAGTATACTATATTTTTCTAGTGATGTAGAAGTATACTAGGTGTTTTAGTTATGTAGAAATATACTAGGTGTTTCTAGTGATGTAGAAGTATACTAGGTGTTTCTAGTGATGTAGAAGTATACTATGTTTCTCTAGTGATGTAGAAGTATACTATATTTTTATATTGATGTAGAAGTATACTAGGTGTTTTAGTGATGTAGAAGTATACTTGGTGTTTTTAGTGATGTAGAAGTATACTAGGTGTTTCTAGTGATGTAGAAGTATACTTTATTTTTCTAGTGATGTAGAAGTATACTAGGTGTTTTAGTTATGTAGAAATATACTAGGTGTTTTTAGTGATGTAGAAGTATACTAGGTGTTTCTAGTGAGGTAGAAGTATACTATGTTTTTCTAGTGATGTAGAAGTATACTAGGTGTTTCTAGTGATGCAGAAGTATATTATGTTTCTCTAGTGATGTATAGGTATACTATATTTTTCTAGTGATGTAGAAATATACTAGGTGTTTCTAGTGATGTAGAAGTATACTAGGTGTTTCTAGTGATGTAGAAGTATACTAGGTGTTTCTAGTGATGTAGTAGTATACTATATTTTTCTAGTGATGTAGAAGTATACAAGGTGTTTTAGTTATGTAGAAATATACAAGGTGTTTTAGTGATGTAGAAGTATACTATATTTTTCTAGTGATGTAGAAGTATACTAGGTGTTTTAGTTATGTAGAAATATACTAGGTGTTTTAGTGATGTAGAAGTATACTAGGTGTTTTAGTGATGTAGAAGTATACTAGGTGTTTCTAGTGATATTGAAGTATACTATATTTTTCTAGTGATGTAGAAGTATACTAGTTGTTTTAGTTATGTAGAAATATACTAGGTGTTTTAGTGATGTAGAAGTATACAAGGTGTTTCTAGTGATGTAGAAGTATACTATATTTTTCTAGTGATGTAGAAGTATACTAGGTGTTTCTAGTGATGTAGAAGTATACTATGTTTCTCTAGTGATGTAGAGGTATACTATATTTTTCTAGTGATGTAGAAGTATACTAGGTGTTTCTAGTGATGTAGAAGTATTCGAGGTGTTTCTAGTGATGTAGAAGTATACTTTATTTTTCTAGTGATGTAGAACTATACTTGGTGTTTCTAGTAATGTAGAAGTATACTATGTTTCTCTAGTGATGTAGAGGTATACTATATTTTTCTAGTGATGTAGAAGTTTACTAAGTGTTTCTCTTGATGTAGAAGTATACTAGGTGTTTCTAGTGATGTAGAAGTATACTAGGTGTTTCTAGTGATGTAGAAGTATACTAGGTGTTTCTAGTGATGTAGAAGTATACTATGTTTTTCTAGTGATGTAGAAGTATTCTAGGCGTTTCTAGTGATGTAGAAGTATACTAGGTGTTTCTAGTGATGTAGAAGTATACTATGTTTTTCTAGTGATGTAGAAGTATACTAAGTGTTTTAGTAATGTAGAAATATACTAGGTGTTTCTAGTGATGTAGAAGTATACTAGGTGTTTCTAGTGATGTAGAACTATAGAATGTGTTTTAGTTATGTAGAAATATACTAGGATTTTTAGTAATGTAGAAGTATACTTGGTGTTTCTATTAATGTAGAAATATACTTGGCGTTATTGCTGATGTAGAAGTAAACTTGGTGTTTTAAGTAATGTACATGTTTATTAGGTGTTTCTAGTAATGTAGAAGTATACTAGGTGTTTCTAGTGATGTAGAAGTATACTATATTTTTCTAGTGATGTAGAAGTATACTAGGTGTTTTTAGTGATGTAGAAGTATACTAGGTGTTTCTAGTGATGTAGAAGTATACTTGGTGTTTCAAGTAATGTAGAAGTATACTATGTTTTTCTAGTGATGTAGAAGTAAACTATGTTTTTCTAGTGATGTAGAAGTTTACTAGGTGTTTTAGTAATGTAGAAATATACTAGATGTTTCTAGTGATGTAGAAGTATACTAGGTGTTTCTAGTGATGTAGAAGTATAGTAGGTGTTTTAGTTATGTAGAAATATACTAGGATTTTTAGTAATGTAGAAGTATACTTGGTGTTTCTATTAATGTAGAAATATACTTGGTGTTATTGGTGATGTAGAAGTAAACTTGGTGTTTTAAGTAATGTACATGTTTATTAGGTGTTTCTAGTAATGTAGAAGTATACTAGGTGTTTCTAGTGATGTAGAAGTATACTATGTTTTTCTAGTGATGTAGAAGTATTCTAGGCGTTTCTACTGATGTAGAAGTATACTATGTTTCTCTAGTGATGTAGAAGTATACTATATTTTTCTAGTGATGTAGAAGTATACTAGGTGTTTTAGTTATGTAGAAATATACTAGGTGTTTTAGTGATGTAGAAGTATACTAGGTGTTTTTAGTGATGTAGAAGTATACTAGTTGTTTTAAGTGATGTAGAAGTCTACTATATTTTTCTAGTGATGTAGAAGTATACTATATTTTTCTAGTGATGTAGAAGTATACTATGTTTCTATAGTGATGTAGAAGTATACTATATTTTTCTAGTGATGTAGAAGTATACTAAGTGTTTTAGTTATGTAGAAATATACTAGGTGTTTCTAGTGATGTAGAAGTATACTAGGTGTTTCTAGTGATGTAGAAGTATACTATGTTTCTCTAGTGATGTAGAAGTATACTATATTTTTCTAGTGATGTAGAAGTATACTAGGTGTTTTAGTGATGTAGAAGTATACTAGGTGTTTTTATGTGATGTAGAAGTATACTAGGTGTTTCTAGTGATGTAGAAGTATACTTTATTTTTCTAGTGATGTAGAAGTATACTAGGTGTTTTAGTTATGTAGAAATATACTAGGTGTTTTTAGTGATGTAGAAGTATACTAGGTGTTTCTAGTGATGTAGAAGTATACTATGTTTTTCTAGTGATGTAGAAGTATACTAGGTGTTTCTAGTGATGCAGAAGTATATTATGTTTCTCTAGTGATGTATAGGTATACTATATTTTTCTAGTGATGTAGAAATATACTAGGTGTTTCTAGTGATGTAGAAGTATACTAGGTGTTTCTGGTGATGTAGAAGTATACTATGTTTCTCTAGTGATGTAGTAGTATACTATATTTTTCTAGTGATGTAGAAGTATACAAGGTGTTTTAGTTATGTAGAAATATACAAGGTGTTTTAGTGATGTAGAAGTATACTATATTTTTCTAGTGATGTAGAAGTATTCTAGGCGTTTCTAGTGATGTAGAAGTATACTAGGTGTTTCTAGTGATGTAGAAGTATACTATGTTTTTCTAGTGATGTAGAAGTATACTAAGTGTTTTAGTAATGTAGAAATATACTAGGTGTTTCTAGTGATGTAGAAGTATACTAGGTGTTTCTAGTGATGTAGAACTATAGTATGTGTTTTAGTTATGTAGAAATATACTAGGATTTTTAGTAATGTAGAAGTATACTTGGTGTTTCTATTAATGTAGAAATATACTTGGCGTTATTGCTGATGTAGAAGTAAACTTGGTGTTTTAAGTAATGTACATGTTTATTAGGTGTTTCTAGTAATGTAGAAGTATACTAGGTGTTTCTAGTGATGTAGAAGTATACTATATTTTTCTAGTGATGTAGAAGTATACTAGGTGTTTTTAGTGATGTAGAAGTATACTAGGTGTTTCTAGTGATGTAGAAGTATACTTGGTGTTTCAAGTAATGTAGAAGTATACTATGTTTTTCTAGTGATGTAGAAGTAAACTATGTTTTTCTAGTGATGTAGAAGTTTACTAGGTGTTTTAGTAATGTAGAAATATACTAGGTGTTTCTAGTGATGTAGAAGTATACTAGGTGTTTCTAGTAATGTGGAAGTATAGTAGGTGTTTTAGTTATGTAGAAATATACTAGGATTTTTAGTAATGTAGAAGTATACTTGGTGTTTCTATTAATGTAGAAATATACTTGGTGTTATTGGTGATGTAGAAGTAAACTTGGTGTTTTAAGTAATGTACATGTTTATTAGGTGTTTCTAGTAATGTGGAAGTATACTAGGTGTTTCTAGTGATGTAGAAGTATACTATGTTTTTCTAGTGATGTAGAAGTATTCTATGCGTTTCTACTGATGTAGAAGTATACTATGTTTCTCTAGTGATGTAGAAGTATACTATATTTTTCTAGTGATGTAGAAGTATACTAGGTGTTTTAGTTATGTAGAAATATACTAGGTGTTTTAGTGATGTAGAAGTATCCTAGGTGTTTTTAGTGATGTAGAAGTATACTAGTTGTTTTAAGTGATGTAGAAGTCTACTATATTTTTCTAGTGATGTAGAAGTATACTATATTTTTCTAGTGATGTAGAAGTATACTATGTTTCTATAGTGATGTAGAAGTATACTATATTTTTCTAGTGATGTAGAAGTATACTAAGTGTTTTAGTTATGTAGAAATATACTAGGTGTTTCTAGTGATGTAGAAGTATACTAGGTGTTTCTAGTGATGTAGAAGTATACTATGTTTCTCTAGTGATGTAGAAGTATACTATATTTTTCTAGTGATGTAGAAGTATACTAGGTGTTTTAGTGATGTAGAAGTATACTAGGTGTTTTTATGTGATGTAGAAGTATACTAGGTGTTTCTAGTGATGTAGAAGTATACTTTATTTTTCTAGTGATGTAGAAGTATACTAGGTGTTTTAGTTATGTAGAAATATACTAGGTGTTTTTAGTGATGTAGAAGTATACTAGGTGTTTCTAGTGATGTAGAAGTATACTATGTTTTTCTAGTGATGTAGAAGTATACTAGGTGTTTCTAGTGATGCAGAAGTATATTATGTTTCTCTAGTGATGTATAGGTATACTATATTTTTCTAGTGATGTAGAAATATACTAGGTGTTTCTAGTGATGTAGAAGTATACTAGGTGTTTCTAGTGATGTAGAAGTATACTATGTTTCTCTAGTGATGTAGTAGTATACTATATTTTTCTAGTGATGTAAAAGTATACAAGGTGTTTTAGTTATGTAGAAATATACAAGGTGTTTTAGTGATGTAGAAGTATACTATATTTTTCTAGTGATGTAGATGTATACTAGGTGTTTTAGTTATGTAGAAATATACTAGGTGTTTTAGTGATGTAGAAGTATACTAGGTGTTTTAGTGATGTAGAAGTATACTAGGTGTTTCTAGTGATGTTGAAGTATACTATATTTTTCTAGTGATGTAGAAGTATACTAGGTGTTTTAGTTATGTAGAAATATACTAGGTGTTTTAGTGATGTAGAAGTATACAAGGTGTTTCTAGTGATGTAGAAGTATACTATATTTTTCTAGTGATGTAGAAGTATACTAGGTGTTTCTAGTGATGTAGAAGTATACTATGTTTCTCTAGTGATGTAGAGGTATACTATATTTTTCTAGTGATGTAGAAGTATACTAGGTGTTTCTAGTGATGTAGAAGTATTCGAGGTGTTTCTAGTGATGTAGAAGTATACTATGTTTCTCTAGTGATGTAGAACTATACTAGGTGTTTCTAGTAATGTAGAAGTATACTATGTTTCTCTAGTGATGTAGAGGTATACTATATTTTTCTAGTGATGTGGAAGTTTACTAAGTGTTTCTCTTGATGTAGAAGTATACTAGGTGTTTCTAGTGATGTAGAAGTATACTAGGTGTTTCTAGTGATGTAGAAGTATACTAGGTGTTTCTAGTGATGTAGAAGTATACTATGTTTTTCTAGTGATGTAGAAGTATTCTAGGCGTTTCTAGTGATGTAGAAGTATACTAGGTGTTTCTAGTGATGTAGAAGTATACTATGTTTTTCTAGTGATGTAGAAGTATACTAGGTGTTTTAGTAATGTAGAAATATACTAGGTGTTTCTAGTGATGTAGAAGTATACTAGGTGTTTCTAGTGATGTAGAAGTATAGTATGTGTTTTAGTTATGTAGAAATATACTAGGATTTTTAGTAATGTAGAAGTATACTTGGTGTTTCTATTAATGTAGAAATATACTTGGCGTTATTGGTGATGTAGAAGTAAACTTGGTGTTTTAAGTAATGTACATGTTTATTAGGTGTTTCTAGTAATGTAGAAGTATACTAGGTGTTTCTAGTGATGTAGAAGTATACTATATTTTTCTAGTGATGTAGAAGTATACTAGGTGTTTTTAGTGATGTAGAAGTATACTAGGTGTTTCTAGTGATGTAGAAGTATACTTGGTGTTTCAAGTAATGTAGAAGTATACTATGTTTTTCTAGTGATGTAGAAGTAAACTATGTTTTTCTAGTGATGTAGAAGTTTACTAGGTGTTTTAGTAATGTAGAAATATACTAGGTGTTTCTAGTGATGTAGAAGTATACTAGGTGTTTCTAGTAATGTAGAAGTATAGTAGGTGTTTTAGTTATGTAGAAATATACTAGGATTTTTAGTAATGTAGAAGTATACTTGGTGTTTCTATTAGTGTAGAAATATACTTGGTGTTATTGGTGATGTAGAAGTAAACTTGGTGTTTTAAGTAATGTACATGTTTATTAGGTGTTTCTAGTAATGTAGAAGTATACTAGGTGTTTCTAGTGATGTAGAAGTATACTTTATTTTTCTGGTGATGTAGAAGTATACTAGGTGTTTCTAGTGATGTAGAAGCATACTATGTTTTTCTCGTGATGTAGAAGTATACTAGGTTTTTCTTGTGATGTACAAGTATACTATGTTTCTCTAGTGATGTAGAAGTATACTATATTTTTCTAGTGATGTAGAAGTAAACTATGTTTAACTTGTGATGTAGAAGAATACTATGTTTTTCTAGTGATGTAGAAGTATTCTAGGTGTTTCTAGTGATGTAGAAGTATACTATGTTTCTCTAGTGATGTAGAAGTATACTATGTTTTTCTTGTGATGTAGAAGTATACTATGTTTTTCTAGTGATGTAGAAGTATACTAGGTTTTTCTTGTGATGTAGAAGTATACTATATTTTTCTAGTGATGTAGAAGTATACTATATTTTTCTAGTTATGTAGAAGTAAACTAGGTGTTTCTAGTGATGTAGAAGTATACTAGGTGTTTCTAGTGATGTAGAAGTATACTATGTTTCTCTAGTGATGTAGAAGTATACTATATTTTTCTAGTGATGTAGAAGTATACTAGGTGTTTTAGTTATGTAGAAATATACTAGGTGTTTCTAGTGATGTAGAAGTATACTAGTTGTTTCTAGTGATGTAGAAGTATACTATGTTTCTCTAGTGATGTAGAAGTATACTATATTTTTCTAGTGATGTAGAAGTATACTAGGTGTTTTAGTTATGTAGAAATATACTAGGTGTTTCTTGTGATGTAGAAGTATACTAGGTGTTTCTAGTGATGTAGAAGTATACTATGTTTCTCTAGTGATGTAGAAGTATACTATATTTTTCTAGTGATGTAGAAGTATACTAGGTGTTTTAGTTATGTAGAAATATACTAGGTGTTTTAGTGATGTAGAAGTATACTAGGTGTTTTTAGTGATGTAGAAGTATACTAGTTGTTTTAAGTGATGTAGAAGTCTACTATATTTTTCTAGTGATGTAGAAGTATACTATATTTTTCTAGTGATGTAGAAGTATACTAGGTGTTTTAGTTATGTAGAAATATACTAGGTGTTTTTAGTGATGTAGAAGTATACTATATTTTTCTAGTGATGTAGAAGTATACTAGTTGTTTTTAGTTATGTAGAAATATACTAAGTGTTTTTAGTGATGTAGAAGTTTACTATATTTTTCTAGTGATGTAGAAGTATACTAGGTGTTTTAGTTATGTAGAAGTATACTAGGTGTTTTAGTGATGTAGAAGTATACTAGGTGTTTTTAGTGATGTAGAAGTATACTAGGTGTTTCTAGTGATGTAGAAATATACTTTATTTTTCTAGTGATGTAGAAGTATACTAGGTGTTTTAGTTATGTAGAAATATACTAGGTGTTTTTAGTGATGTAGAAGTATACTATGTTTTTCTAGTGATGTAGAAGTATACTAGGTGTTTCTAGTGATGTAGAAGTATATTATGTTTCTTTAGTGATGTAGAGGTATACTATATTTTTCTAGTGATGTAGAAATATACTAGGTGTTTCTAGTGATGTAAAAGTATACTAGGTGTTTCTAGTGATGTAGAGGTATACTAGGTTTCTCTAGTGATGTAGTAGTATACTATATTTTTCTAGTGATGTAGAAGTATACAAGGTATTTTAGTTATGTAGAAATATACAAGGTGTTTTAGTGATGTAGAAGTATACTATATTTTTCTAGTGATGTAAAAGTATACTAGGTGTTTTAGTTATGTAGAAATATACTAGCTGTTTTAGTGATGTAGAAGTATACTAGGTGATTTAGTTATGTAGAAATATACTAGGTGTTTTAGTGATGTAGAAGTATACAAAGTGTTTCTAGTGATGTAGAAGTATACTATATTTTTCTAGTGATGTAGAAATATACTAGGTGTTTCTAGTGATGTAGAAGTATACTAGGTGTTTCTAGTGATGTAGAAGTATACTATGTTTTTCTAGTGATGTAGAAGTATTCTAGGTGTTTCTAGTGATGTAGAAGTATACTATATTTTTCTAGTGATGTAGAAGTATACTAGGTGTTTCTAGTGATGTAGAAGTATAGTAGGTGTTTTAGTTATGTTGAAATATACTAGGATTGTTAGTAATGTAGAAGTATACTTGGTGTTTCTATTAATGTAGAAGTATAGTTGGTGTTATTGGTGATGTAGAAGTAAACTTGGTGTTTTAAGTAATGTACATGTTTATTAGGTGTTTCTAGTAATGTAGAAGTATACTAGGTGTTTCTAGTGATGTAGAAGTATATTATATTTTTCTAGTGATGTAGAAGTATACTAGGTGTTTCTAGTGATGTAGAAGTATACTATGTTTTTCTCGTGATGTAGAAGTATACCGTGTTTCTCTAGTGATGTAGAAGTATACTAGGTTTTTCTTGTGATGTAGAAGTATACTATGTTTTTCTAGTGATGTAGAAGTATACTAGGTTTTTCATGTGATGTAGAAGTATACTATGTTTCTCTAGTGATGTAGAAGTATACTATGTTTCTCTAGTGATGTAGAAGTATACTATATTTTTCTAGTGATGTAGAAGTAAACTAGGTGTTTCTAGTGATGTAGAAGTATACTAGGTGTTTCTAGTGATGTAGAAGTATACTATGTTTTTCTCGTGATGTAGAAGTATACTATGTTTTTCTAGTGATGTAAAAGTATACTAGGTTTTTCTTGTGTTGTAGAAGTATACTATGTTTTTCTAGTGATGTAGAAGTATACTAGGTTTTTCTTGTGATGTAGAAGTATTCTAGGTGTTTCTAGTGATGTAGAAGTATACTATGTTTCTCTAGTGATGTAGAAGTATACTATATTTTTCTAGTGATTTAGAAGTATACTAGGTGTTTTAGTTATGTAGAAATATACTAGGTGTTTCTAGTGATGTAGAAGTATACTAGTTGTTTCTAGTGATGTAGAAGTATGCTATGTTCCTCTAGTGATGTAGAAGTATACTATATTTTTCTAGTGATGTAGAAGTATACTAGGTGTTTTAGTTATGTAGAAATATACTAGGTGTTTCTTGTGATGTAGAAGTATACTAGGTGTTTCTAGTGATGTAGAAGTATACTATGTTTCTCTAGTGATGTAGAAGTATACTATATTTTTCTAGTGATGTAGAAGTATACTAGGTGTTTTAGTTATGTAGAAATATACTAGGTGTTTTAGTGATGTAGAAGTATACTAGGTGTTTTTAGTGATGTAGAAGTATACTAGTTGTTTTAAGTGATGTAGAAGTCTACTATATTTTTCTAGTGATGTAGAAGTATACCATAATTTTTTAGTGATGAAGAAGTATACTAGGTGTTTTAGTTATGTAGAAATATACTAGGTGTTTTTAGTGATGTAGAAGTATACTATATTTTTCTAGTGATGTAGAAGTATACTAGTTGTTTTTAGTTATGTAGAAATATACTAAGTGTTTTTAGTGATGTAGAAGTTTACTATATTTTTCTAGTGATGTAGAAGTATACTAGGTGTTTTAGTTATGTAGAAGTATACTAGGTGTTTTAGTGATGTAGAAGTATACTAGGTGTTTTTAGTGATGTAGAAGTATACTAGATGTTTCTAGTGATGTAGAAGTATACTTTATTTTTCTAGTGATGTAGAAGTATACTAGGTGTTTTAGTTATGTAGAAATATACTAGGTGTTTTTAGTGATGTAGAAGTATACTAGGTGTTTCTAGTGATGTAGAAGTATACTATGTTTTTCTAGTGATGTAGAAGTATACTAGGTGTTTCTAGTGATGTAGAAGTATATTATGTTTCTCTAGTGATGTAGAGGTATACTATATTTTTCTAGTGATGTAGAAATATACTAGGTGTTTCTAGTAATGTAGAAGTATACTAGGTGTTTCTAGTGATGTAGAGGTATACTATGTTTCTCTAGTGATGTAGTAGTATACTATATTTTTCTAGTGATGTAGAAGTATACAAGGTATTTTAGTTATGTAGAAATATACAAGGTGTTTTAGTGATGTAGAAGTATACTATATTTTTCTAGTGATGTAAAAGTATACTAGGTGTTTTAGTTATGTAGAAATATACTAGGTGTTTTAGTGATGTAGAAGTATACAAGGTGTTTGTAGTGATGTAGAAGTATACTATATTTTTCTAGTGATGTAGAAATATACTAGGTGTTTCTAGTGATGTAGAAGTATACTAGGTGTTTCTAGTGATGTAGAAGTATACTATGTTTTTCTAGTGATGTAGAAGTATTCTAGGTGTTTCTAGTGATGTAGAAGTACACTATATTTTTCTAGTGATGTAGAAGTAAACTAGGTGTTTCTAGTGATGTAGAAGTATAGTAGGTGTTTTAGTTATGTATAAATATACTAGGATTGTTAGTAATGTAGAAGTATACTTGGTGTTTCTATTAATGTAGAAGTATACTTGGTGTTATTGGTGATGTAGAAGTAAACTTGGTGTTTTAAGTAATGTACATGTTTATTAGGTGTTTCTAGTAATGTAGAAGTATACTAGGTGTTTCTAGTGATGTAAAAGTATATTATATTTTTCTAGTGATGTAGAAGTATACTATGTTTCTCTAGTGATGTAGAAGTATACTATATTTTTCTAGTGATGTAGAAGTAAACTAGGTGTTTCTAGTGATGTAGAAGTATACTAGGTGTTTCTAGTGATGTAGAAGTATACTATGTTTTTCTCGTGATGTAGAAGTATACTATGTTTTTCTAGTGATGTAGAAGTATACTAGGTTTTTCTTGTGATGTAGAAGTATACTATGTTTCTCTAGTGATGTAGAAGTATACTATATTTTTCTAGTGATGTAGAAGTATACTAGGTGTTTTAGTTATGTAGAAATATACTAGGTGTTTCTAGTGATGTAGAAGTATACAGGTGTTTCTAGTGATGTAGAAGTATACTATGTTTCTCTAGTGATGTAGAAGTATACTATATTTTTCTAGTGATGTAGAAGTATACTAGGTGTTTTAGTTATGTAGAAATATAATAGGTGTTTCTTGTGATGTAGAAGTATACTAGGTGTTTCTAGTGATGTAAAAGTATACTATGTTTCCTTAGTGTTGTAGAAGTATACTATATTTTTCTAGTGATGTAGAAGTATACTAGGTGTTTTAGTTATGTAGAAATATACTAGGTGTTTTAGTGATGTAGAAGTATACTAGGTGCTTTTAGTGATGTAGAAGTATACTAGTTGTTTTAAGTGATGTAGAAGTCTACTATATTTTTCTAGTGATGTAGAAGTATACTATATTTTTCTAGTGATGTAGAAGTATACTATGTTTCTCTAGTGATGTAGAAGTATACTATATTTTTCTAGTGATGTAGAAGTATACTAGGTGTTTTTGTTATGTAGAAATATACTAGGTGTTTCTAGTGATGTAGAAGTATACTAGGTGTTTCTAGTGATGTAGAAGTATACTATGTTTCTCTAGTGATGTAGAAGTATACTATATTTTTCTAGTGATGTAGAAGTATACTTGGTGTTTTAGTTATGTAGAAATATACTAGGTGTTTTAGTGATGTAGAAGTATACTAGGTGTTTCCAGTGATGTAGAAGTATACTATATTTTTCTAGTTATGTAGAAGTATACTAGGTGTTTTAGTGATGTAGAAGTATACTAGGTGTTTTTAGTGATGTAGAAGTATACTAGGTGTTTCTAGTGATGTAGAAGTATACTTTATTTTTCTAGTGATGTAGAAGTATACTAGGTGTTTTAGTTATGTAGAAATATACTAGGTGTTTTTAGTGATGTAGAAGTATACTAGGTGTTTCTAGTGATGTAGACGTATACTATGTTTTTCTAGTGATGTAGAAGTATACTAGGTGTTTCTAGTGATGTAGAAGTATATTATGTTTCTCTAGTGATGTATAGGTATACTATATTTTTCTAGTGATGTAGAAATATACTAGGTGTTTCTAGTGATGTAGAAGTATACTAGGTATTTTTAGTGATGTAGAAGTATACTATGTTTCTCTAGTGATGTAGTAGTATACTATATTTTTCTAGTGATGTAGAAGTATACAAGGTGTTTTAGTTATGTAGAAATATACAAGGTGTTTTAGTGATGTAGAAGTATACTATATTTTTCTAGTGATGTAGAAGTATACTAGGTGTTTTAGTTATGTAGAAATATACTAGGTGTTTTAGTGAGGTAGAAGTATACTAGGTGTTTTAGTGATGTAGAAGTATACTAGGTGTTTCTAGTGATGTTGAAGTATACTATATTTTTCTAGTGATGTAGAAGTATACTAGGTGTTTTAGTTATGTAGAAATATACAAGGTGTTTTAGTGATGTAGAAGTATACAAGGTGTTTCTAGTGATGTAGAAGTATACTATATTTTTCTAGTGATGTAGAAGTATACTAGGTGTTTCTAGTGATGTAGAAGTATACTATGTTTCTCTAGTGATGTAGAGGTATACTATATTTTTCTAGTGATGTAGAAGTATACTAGGTGTTTCTAGTGATGTAGAAGTATACTATATTTTTCTAGTGATGTAGAAGTATACTATGTTTCTCTAGTGATGTAGAAGTATACTATATTTTTCTAGTGATGTAGAAGTATACTAGGTGTTTTTGTTATGTAGAAATATACTAGGTGTTTCTAGTGATGTAGAAGTATACTAGGTGTTTCTAGTGATGTAGAAGTATACTATGTTTCTCTAGTGATGTAGAAGTATACTATATTTTTCTAGTGATGTAGAAGTATACTTGGTGTTTTAGTTATGTAGAAATATACTAGGTGTTTTAGTGATGTAGAAGTATACTAGGTGTTTTTAGTGATGTAGAAGTATACTAGTTGTTTCCAGTGATGTAGAAGTATACTATATTTTTCTAGTTATGTAGAAGTATACTAGGTGTTTTAGTGATGTAGAAGTATACTAGGTGTTTTTAGTGATGTAGAAGTATACTAGGTGTTTCTAGTGATGTAGAAGTATACTTTATTTTTCTAGTGATGTAGAAGTATACTAGGTGTTTTAAGTATGTAGAAATATACTAGGTGTTTTTAGTGATGTAGAAGTATACTAGGTGTTTCTAGTGATGTAGACGTATACTATGTTTTTCTAGTGATGTAGAAGTATACTAGGTGTTTCTAGTGATGTAGAAGTATATTATGTTTCTCTAGTGATGTATAGGTATACTATATTTTTCTAGTGATGTAGAAATATACTAGGTGTTTCTAGTGATGTAGAAGTATACTAGGTGTTTTTAGTGATGTAGAAGTATACTATGTTTCTCTAGTGATGTAGTAGTATACTATATTTTTCTAGTGATGTAGAAGTATACAAGGTGTTTTAGTTATGTAGAAATATACAAGGTGTTTTAGTGATGTAGAAGTATACTATATTTTTCTAGTGATGTAGAAGTATACTAGGTGTTTTAGTTATGTAGAAATATACTAGGTGTTTTAGTGAGGTAGAAGAATACTAGGTGTTTTAGTGATGTAGAAGTATACTAGGTGTTTCTAGTGATGTTGAAGTATACTATATTTTTCTAGTGATGTAGAAGTATACTAGGTGTTTTAGTTATGTAGAAATATACTAGGTGTTTTAGTGATGTAGAAGTATACAAGGTGTTTCTAGTGATGTAGAAGTATACTATATTTTTCTAGTGATGTAGAAGTATACTAGGTGTTTCTAGTGATGTAGAAGTATACTATGTTTCTCTAGTGATGTAGAGGTATACTATATTTTTCTAGTGATGTAGAAGTATACTAGGTGTTTCTAGTGATGTAGAAGTATTCGAGGTGTTTCTAGTGATGTAGAAGTATACTATGTTTCTCTAGTGATGTAGAAGTATACTAGGTGTTTCTAGTAATGTAGAAGTATACTATGTTTCTCTAGTGATGTAGAGGTATACTATATTTTTCTAGTGATGTAGAAGTTTACTAAGTGTTTCTCTTGATGTAGAAGTATACTAGGTGTTTCTACTGATGTAGAAGTATACTAGGTGTTTCTAGTGATGTAGAAGTATACTATGTTTTTCGAGTGATGTAGAAGTATACTAGGTGTTTTAGTAATGTAGAAATATACTAGGTGTTTCTAGTGATGTAGAAGTATACTAGGTGTTTCTAGTGATGTAGAAGTATAGTAGGTGTTTTAGTTATGTAGAAATATACTAGGATTTTTAGTGATGTAGAAGTATACTTGGTGTTTCTATTAATGTAGAAATATACTTGGTGTTATTGGTGATGTAGAAGTAAACTTGGTGTTTTAAGTAATGTACATGTTTATTAGGTGTTTCTAGTAATGTAGAAGTATACTAGGTGTTTCTAGTGATGTAGAAGTATACTATATTTTTCTAGTGATGTAGAAGCATACTAGGTGTTTTTAGTGATGTAGAAGTATACTAGGTGTTTCTAGTGATGTAGAAGTATACTTGGTGTTTCAAGTAATGTAGAAGTATACTATGTTTTTCTAGTGATGTAGAAGTAAACTATGTTTTTCTAGTGATGTAGAAGTATACTAGGTGTTTTAGTAATGTAGAAATATACTAGGTGTTTCTAGTGATGTAGAAGTATACTAGGTGTTTCTAGTGATGTAGAAGTATACTAGGTGTTTTAGTTATGTAAAAATATACTAGGTGTTTTAGTGATGTAGAAGTATACAAGGTGTTTCTAGTGATGTAGAAGTATACTATATTTTTCTAGTGATGTAGAAGTGTACTAGGTTTTTCTAGTGATGTAGAAGTATACTATGTTTCTCTAGTGATGTAGAGGTATACTATATTTTTCTAGTGATGTAGAAGTATACTAGGTGTTTCTAGTGATGTAGAAGTATTCGAGGTGTTTCTAGTGATGTAGAAGTATACTATGTTTCTCTAGTGATGTAGAAGTATACTAGGTGTTTCTAGTAATGTAGAAGTATACTATGTTTCTCTAGTGATGTAGAGGTATACTATATTTTTCTAGTGATGTAGAAGTTTACTAAGTGTTTCTCTTGATGTAGAAGTATACTAGGTGTTTCTAGTGATGTAGAAGTATACTAGGTGTTTCTAGTGATGTAGAAGTATACTAGGTGTTTCTAGTGATGTAGAAGTATACTATGTTTTTCTAGTGATGTAGAAGTATTCTAGGCTTTTCTAGTGATGTAGAAGAATACTAGGTGTTTCTAGTGATGTAGAGGTATACTAGGTGTTTCTAGTGATGTAGAAGTATACTATGTTTTTCTAGTGATGTAGAAGTATACTAGGTGTTTTAGTAATGTAGAAATATAGTAGGTGTTTCTAGTGATGTAGAAGTATACTAGGTGTTTCTAGTGATGTAGAAGTATAGTAGGTGTTTTAGTTATGTAAAAATATACTAGGATTTTTAGTAATGTAGAAGTATACTTGGTGTTTCTATTAATGTAGAAATATACTTGGTGTTATTGGTGATGTAGAAGTAATTTTGGTGTTTTAAGTAATGCACATGTTTATTAGGTGTTTATAGTAATGTAGAAGTATACTAGGTGTTTCTAGTGATGTAGAAGTATACTATGTTTCTCTAGTGATGTAGAAGCATACTAGGTGTTTTTAGTGATGTAGAAGTATACTAGTGTTTCTAGTGATGTAGAAGTATACTTGGTGTTTCAAGTAATGTAGAAGTATACTATGTTTTTCTAGTGATGTAGAAGTAAACTATGTTTTTCTAGTGATGTAGAAGTATACTAGGTGTTTTAGTAATGTAGAAATATACTAGGTGTTTCTAGTGATGTAGAAGTATACTAGGTGTTACTAGTGATGTAGAAGTATAGTAGGTGTTTTAGTTATGTAGAAATATACTAGGATTTTTAGTAATGTAGAAGTATACTTGGTGTTTCTATTAATGTAGAAATATACTTGGTGTTATTGGTGATGTAGAAGTAAACTTGGTGTTTTAAGTAATGTACATGTTTATTAGGTGTTTCTAGTAATGTAGAAGTATACTAGGTGTTTCTAGTGATGTAGAAGTATACTATATTTTTCTAGTGATGTAGAAGTATACTAGGTGTTTCTAGTGATGTAGAAGCATGCTATGTTTTTCTCGTGATGTAGAAGTATACTAGGTTTTTCTTGTGATGTAGAAGTATACTATGTTTCTCTAGTGATGTAGAAGTATACTAGGTGTTTCTAGTGATGTAGAAGCATACTATGTTTTTCTAGTGATGTAGAAGTATACTATATTTTTCTAGTGATGTAGAAGTATACTAGGTGTTTCTCTAGTGATGTAGAAGTATACTATATTTTTCTAGTGATGTAGAAGTATACTAGGTGTTTCTAGTGATGTAGAACTATACTATGTTTTTCTTGTGATGTAGAAGTATACTATGTTTTTCTAGTGATGTAGAAGTATACTAGGTTTTTCTTGTGATGTAGAAGTATACTATATTTTTCTAGTGATGTAGAAGTAAACTATGTTTTTCTTGTGATGTAGAAGTATACTATGTTTTTCTAGTGATGTAAAAGTATTCTATGTGTTTCTAGTGATGTAGAAGTATACTATGTTTCTCTAGTGATGTAGAAGTATACTATGTTTTTCTTGTGACGTAGAAGTATACTAGGTGTTTCTAGTGATGTAGAAGTATACTATGTTTTTCTTGTGATGTAGAAGTATACTATATTTTTTAGTGATGTAGAAGTATACTATGTTTTTCTTGTGATGTAGAAGTATACTATGTTTTTCTAGTGATGTAGAAGTATTCTAGGTGTTTCTAGTGATGTAGAAGTATACTATGTTTCTCTAGTGATGTAGAAGTATACTATATTTTTCTAGTAATGTAGAAGTATACTAGGTGTTTTAGTTATGTAGAAATATACTAGGTGTTTCTAGTGATGTAGAAGTATACTAGGTGTTTCTAGTGATGTAGAAGTATACTATGTTTCTCTATTGATGTAGAAGTATACTATATTTTTCTAGTGATGTAGAAGTATACTAGGTGTTTTAGTTATGTAGAAATATACTAGGTGTTTTAGTGATGTAGAAGTATACTAGGTGTTTTTAGTGATGTAGAAGTATACTAGTTGTTTTTACTGATGTAAAAGTATACTATGTGTTTCTAGTGATGTAGACGTATACTATATTTTTCTAGTGATGTAGAAGTATACTAGGTGTTTTAGTGATGTAGAAGTATCCTAGGTGTTTTTAGTGATGTAGAAGTATACTATATTTTTCTAGTGATGTAGAGGTATACTAGGTGTTTTAGTTATGTAGAAGTATACTAGGTGTTTTAGTGATGTAGAAGTATACTAGGTGTTTTTAATGATGTAGAAGTATACTAGGTGTTTTTAGTGATGTAGAAGTTTACTATATTTTTCTAGTGATGTAGAAGTATACTTGGTGTTTCTATTAATGTAGAAATATACTTGGTGTTATTGGTGATGTAGAAGTAAACTTGGTGTTTTTAGTGATGAAGAAGTATACTAGGTGTTTCTAGTGATGTAGAAATATACTTTATTTTTCTAGTGATGTAGAAGTATACTAGGTGTTTTAGTTATGTAGAAATATACTAGGTGTTTTTAATGATGTAGAAGTATACTAGGTGTTTCTAGTGATGTAGAAGTATACTATGTTTTTCTAGTGATGTAGAAGTATACTAGGTGTTTCTAGTGATGTAGAAGTATATTATGTTTCTCTAGTGATGTAGAGGTATACTATATTTTTCTAGTGATGTAGAAATATACTAGGTGTTTCTAGTGATGTAGAAATATACTAGGTGTTTCTAGTGATGTAGAAGTATACTATGTTTCTCTAGTGATGTAGTAGTATACTATATTTTTCTAGTGATGTAGAAGTATACAAGGTGTTTTAGTTATGTAGAAATATACAAGGTGTTTTAGTGATGTAGAAGTATACTATGTTTCTCTAGTGATGTAGTAGTATACTATATTTTTGTAGTGATGTAAAAGTATACTAGGTGTTTTAGTTATGTAGAAATATACTAGCTGTTTTAGTGATTTAGAAGTATACTACGTGATTTAGTTATGTAGAAATATACTAGGTGTTTTAGTGATGTAGAAGTATACAAGGTGTTTCTAGTGATGTAGAAGTATACTATATTTTTCTAGTAATGTAGAAATATACTAGGTGATTCTAGTGATGTAGAAGTATACTAGCTGTTTCTAGTGATGTAGAAGTATTCTAGGTGTTTCTAGTGATGTAGAAGTATACTATGTTTTTCTAGTGATGTAGAAGTATTCTAGGTGTTTCTAGTGATGTAGAAGTATACTATGTTTTTCTAGTGATGTAAAAGGAAACTATGTTTCTCTAGTGATGTAGAAGTATCATATATTTTTCTAGTGATGTAGAAGTATACTAGGTGTTTCTAGTGATGTAGAAGTATACTATGTTTTTCTTGTGATGTAGAAGTATACTATGTTTTTCTAGTGATGTAGAAGTATACTGTGTTTTTCTAGTGATGTAGAAGTATACTAGGTGTTTCTAGTGATGTAGAAGTATACTATGTTTTTCTAGTGATGTAAAAGGAAACTATGTTTCTCTAGTGATGTAGAAGTCTACTATATTTTTCTAGTGATGTAGAAGTATACTAGGTGTTTCTAGTGATGTAGAAGTATACTATGTTTTTCTTGTGATGTAGAAGTATACTATGTTTTTCTAGTGAGGTAGAAGTATACTATGTTTTTCTAGTGATGTAGAAGTATTCTAGGTGTTTCTAGTGATGTAGAAGTATACTATGTTTTTCTAGTGATGTAGAAGTATACTATATTTTTCTAGTGATGTAGAAGTATACTATATTTTTCTAGTGATGTAGAAGTATACTAGGTGTTTCTAGTGATGTAGAAGTATACTAGGTGTTTCTAGTGATGTAGAAGTAAACTATGTTTCTCTAGTGATGTAGAAGTATACTATGTTTTTCTAGTGATGTAGAAGTATACTAGGTTTTTCTAGTGATGTAGAAGTATACTAGGTGTTTTTAGTGATGTAGAAGTATACTAGGTGTTTCTAGTTATGTAGAAGTATACTATATTTTTCTAGTGATGTAGAAGTAAACTAGGTGTTTCTAGAGATGTAGAAGTATACTAGGTGTTTCTAGTGATGTAGAAGTATACTATGTTTCTCTAGTGATGTAGAAGTATACTATATTTTTCTAGTGATGTAGAAGTATACTAGGTGTTTCCAGTGATGTAGAAGTATACTATGTTTTTCTTGTGATGTAGAAGTATACTATGTTTTTCTAGTGATGTAGAAGTATACTATGTTTCTCTAGTGATGTAGAAGTATACTATGTTTTTCTAGTGATGTAGAAGTATACTAGGTTTTTCTTGTGATGTAGAAGTATACTATGTTTCTCTAGTGATGTAGAAGTATACTATATTTTTCTATTGATGTAGAAGTATACTAGGTGTTTTAGTTATGTAGAAATATACTAGGTGTTTCTAGTGATGTAGAAATATACTAGGTGTTTCTAGTGATGCAGAAGTATACTATGTTTCTCTAGTGATGTAGAAGTATACTATATTTTTCTAGTGATGTAGAAGTATACTAGGTGTTTTAGTTATGTAGAAATATACTAGGTGTTTCTTGTGATGTAGAAGTATACTAGGTGTTTCTAGTGATGTAGAAGTATACTATGTTTCCCTAGTGATGTAGAAGTTTACTATATTTTTCTATTGATGTAGAAGTATACTAGGTGTTTTAGTTATGTAGAAATATACTAGGTGTTTTAGTGATGTAGAAGTATACTAGGTGTTTTTAGTGATGTAGAAGTATACTAGTTGTTTTAAGTGATGTAGAAGTCTACTATATTTTTCTAGTGATGTAGAAGTATACTATATTTTTCTAGTGATGTAGAAGTATACTATGTTTCTCTAGTGATGTAGAAGTATACTATATTTTTCAAGTGATGTAGAAGTATACTAGGTGTTTTAGTTATGTAGAAATATACTAGGTGTTTCTAGTGATGTAGAAGTATACTATGTTTCTCTAGTGATGTAGAAGTATACTATATTTTTCTAGTGATGTAGAAGTATACTTGGTGTTTTAGTTATGTAGAAATATACTAGGTGTTTTAGTGATGTAGAAGTATACTAGGTGTTTTTAGTGATGTAGAAGTATACTAGTTGTTTTTATTGATGTAGAAGTATACTATATTTTTCTAGTTATGTTGAGGTATACTAGGTGTTTTAGTGATGTAGAAGTATACTAGGTGTTTTTAGTGATGTAGAAGTATACTAGGTGTTTCTAGTGATGTAGAAGTATACTTTATTTTTCTAGTGATGTAGAAGTATACTAGGTGTTTTAGTTATGTAGAAATATACTAGGTGTTTTAGTGATGTAGAAGTATACTAGGTGTTTCTAGTGATGTAGAAGTACACTATGTTTTTCTAGTGATGTAGAAGTATACTAGGTGTTTCTAGTGATGTAGAAGTATATTATGTTTCTCTAGTGATGTATAGGTATACTATATTTTTCTAGTGATGTAGAAATATACTAGGTGTTTCTAGTGATGTAGAAGTATACTAGGTGTTTCTAGTGATGTAGAAGTATACTATGTTTCTCTAGTGATGTAGTAGTATACTATATTTTTCTAGTGATGTAGAAGTATACAAGGTGTTTTAGTTATGTAGAAATATACAAGGTGTTTTAGTGATGTAGAAGTATACTATATTTTTCTAGTGATGTAGAAGTATACTAGGTGTTTTAGTTATGTAGAAATATACTAGGTGTTTTAGTGATGTAGAAGTATACTAGGTGTTTTTAGTGATGTAGAAGTATACTAGGTGTTTCTAGTGATGTAGAAGTATACTATATTTTTCTAGTGATGTAGAAGTATACTAGGTGTTTTAGTTATGTAGAAATATACTAGGTGTTTTAGTGATGTAGAAGTATACAAGGTGTTTCTAGTGATGTAGAAGTATACTATATTTTTCTAGTGATGTAGAAGTATACTAGGTGTTTCTAGTGATGTCGAAGTATACTATGTTTTTCTAGTGATGTAGAGGTATACTATATTTTTCTAGTGATGTAGAAGTATACTAGGTGTTTCTAGTGATGTAGAAGTATTCGAGGTGTTTCTAGTGATGTAGAAGTACTATGTTTCTCTAGTGATGTAGAAGTATACTAGGTGTTTCTAGTAATGTAGAAGTATACTATGTTTCTCTAGTGATGTAGAGGTATACTATATTTTTCTAGTAATGTAGAAGTTTACTAGGTGTTTCTAGTGATGTAGAAGTATACTAGGTGTTTCTAGTGATGTAGAAGTATACTATGTTTTTCTAGTGATGTAGAAGTATTCTAGGCGTTTCTAGTGATGTAGAAGTAAACTAGGTGTTCCTAGTGATGTAGAAGTATACTATGTTTTTCTAGTAATGTAGAAGTATTCTAGGCGTTTCTAGTGATGTAGAAGTATACTAGGTGTTTCTAGTGATGTAGAAGTATACTATGTCTTTCTAGTAATGTAGAAGTATTCTAGGCGTTTCTAGTGATGTAGAAGTATACTAGGTGTTTCTTGTGATGTAGAAGTATTCTAGGCGTTTCTAGTGATGTAGAAGTATACTAGGAGTTTCTTGTGATGTAGAAGTATTCTAGGCGTTTCTAGTGATGTAGAAGTATACTATGTTTTTCTAGTAATGTAGAAGTATTCTAGGCGTTTCTAGTGATGTAGAAGTATACTAGGTGTTTCTTGTGATGTAGAAGTATTCTAGGCGTTTCTAGTGATGTAGAAGTATACTATGTTTTTCTAGTAATGTAGAAGTATTCTAGGCGTTTCTAGTGATGTAGAAGTATACTAGGTGTTTCTAGTGATGTAGAAGTATACTAGGTGTTTCTAGTGATGTAGAAGTATACTATGTTTTTCTAGTGATGTAGAAGTATTCTAGGCGTTTCTAGTGATGTAGAAGTATACTAGGTGTTTTTAGTGATGTAGAAGTATTCTAGGCGTTTCTAGTGATGTAGAAGTATACTATGTTTTTCTAGTGATGTAGAAGTATTCTAGGCGTTTCTAGTGATGTAGAAGTATACTAGGTGTTTCTAGTGATGTAGAAGTATTCTAGGCGTTTCTAGTGATGTAGAAGTATACTAGGTGTTTCTAGTGATGTAGAAGTATACTAGGTGTTTCTAGTGATGTAGAAGTATTCTAGGCGTTTCTAGTCATGTAGAAGTATACTATGTTTTTCTAGTGATGTAGAAATATTCTAGGCGTTTCTAGTGATGTAGAAGTATACTAGGTGTTTCTAGTGATGTAGAAGTATACTATGTTTTTCAAGTAATGTAGAAGTATTCTAGGCGTTTTCTAGTGATGTAGAAGTATACTAGGTGTTTCTAGTGATGTAGAAGTATACTAGGTGTTTCTTGTGATGTAGACGTATACTAGGTGTTTAAGTGATGTAGAAGTATCCTTGGTGTTTTAGTAATTTATAATAGTTAGGTGTTTTTAATACTTAAAAAGTCTAGGAGTAAATCTTTTGCTCATCTTGTACAAAGGCCAAGTTTAAGTAAACGCTGAAGTAAACAAAGTAAGGCATCATCTACAACATGGTCTCAAGTTTTATGCGTGACCAAGATTCTTTAAAGTACCATGTGATTCCACCCCCCCCCCCAAAAAAAATGTTAATGAATCACCCGTGTCCAACCCCGTTTGTTACACACGGGGCATACTGGTCCTAAAAGGTGGCCGGAATGCTCATGTGATAGAGGATCCCGTTAGTATCAAGTCCAGTTTTTTCCCTTTCCTGTTTCACAAATAGGATATAAAATATCACATGACTGATACTTCAAGCACAATAACTGTTTTCTTTAATTTAATGTGTGTTTATATCAGAAATAATTACCCCAGAATATTTGACTGCTCATTCTTTGGTTAGGAGAAGCCCGTATCTCACTGATTTTATTTCTTTTTTTTTTCCAGCACTATCAATTGAAAGATGAATGGAGAAATACTTTTGCCTGGGAACGAAATATTTTTGCGTGTATACGCAAACAACAATTTATTTCAATGTCCTTTCGCGGGTTTCGTAAGGATGTGTATGAAATATTCTAAAATCTGAATTAATGCCGGAGTAAACAAATTTCATCGGAATTAATTACGAAATTGTATAAAATTTAATTCAAAATATCAGCGGCATGTTGTTTAATCAAAATACTAATAAAAATAATATTTGCAAAATAATATATTTGTAATCTATCTTTTTTCTATTTTAATTTGTTAGCACACCGACATTTAAAACCAGATTTTGAATTTACCTATAATATTTGACCCGGCGCTTGGCTTCTAGCTAACGCTAAAGGGATCAACTGCTCGAACACTGGCCACAAGTGATCAACTGCTTGTCCACTCGTTAGCATCCCGACCGCTTAACCCCCGCAAAATTTTCCGCTCATTTAAATAGTTTTCTACTTTCTGCATTAACTTAGGTAAATGCGCACAAATATTAAAGCGAACGTTTGTCTTATTATGCGTTTAAATTAAACTTAGTCCCTGACCAAAAAAGGCCCATATAAAAATCCCAATAGTTATCGGGGTATTAGTTTAATTAGTCACTTTTGTAAGCTGTTTACGAGTATATCTAACAATCGACTGCTGACATGGGCAGATAACTGTGATACATTGACGGATACACAATTTGGTTTCCGTCCAGGTTTGGGTACAAGTGATGTAATTTTTGTGCTCCACTCTATTATAACATATATACTAGTTCCTAATATATATACGCAGCTTTAATATAAGAAATAATGTCTAAATTGATATATTTATAACTTTATATTTATTATCTCCCCTACTATTAATTATTGTTTTGTATTATATAATTCTCACTGTTATATTATGTTATAATATAAACCCAATAAGTTGTAATTAACTTACGGAATAAAGAAAATCAAATTTAACTACTCAGAAACATCTTGATCAATCTAAGAACAAGTATATGCGTGATATTTGCGAATGGTTTTAATAATCTCTCCTGTACCAGCGCACTCGGGACCCATTTTTGTTAAGGTGCTATCTCACTGAGTAAGTATGCTGCAGACAAGCATACCACTCCCCCATTCGACACATTAACGTGGCATTAAATGGTTGATGACGTCACGATGACGCTACTTATGGTGACATGATGGCGGGTTTATAATTTTTGGCGTATTTTGCGAGCGTATTTTAAATATTTTACTCCCAACGCACACAACAACCATATATATATATATATGGTTTATATATATATACCTTTATGATACCTTCGAGTTCGAGGTCGAGATGGGGAACTTCCGATGGAATGGTAGGATTGTTTTATCTCAAACGAGGCTTTGTCAATGTCAGATAATGTCACCTAGATTTGCTTTTCGTAGTTGTAAACATTTATAAAGATATGGTCCCAGTTTTACAATCATTCACTCAACTGAGTGTACACTCAACTAAAATATTCCTATTTTTCTTTCATTAATATTTCTAACAAATTAAGTTCTATGAGACGATGATTTGTTTTGTTCAACAAAGCTACTCTAAACAATTTAAAGAAAAAAAATAGATATAAAATT
>JARBDR010000376.1:0-37500 GCA_029721355.1 Tegillarca granosa | reverse complement strand
CTGACGTAGACTAATATACCACCGCCAGTTGCTAGACCAATATACCACCGCCAGTTGTTAGACCAATATACCACCGCCAGTTGTTAGACTTATATACCAACGCCAGTTGTTTGTGTAATGCGGTCAGCTCTATACGGAGTTTTGTAATTTTCAAATAATTGGTGAAAACAGCATTAAGCCATGTTTCTGTTAAAGCAATGATATCATAAGAAGATAATTCACAGAATAGTTGGAGTTTCTTTTTTTTATTTATTTTTTTTGGAAGGAAATGCACGTTCATGTGTATAACTGAGAATGCGTTGTGACCATTTGATGCATTTGAGGATAAATCAGAGGATATAGATGAGCTGGATGAATCGTGACAAGAGGGACCGGGGTTTGTCTCTATATCTCCCGAGAGGTATATAATATTAGTAAGCCATAGAAGGAGACAGTGTGATAGTATATTTAAGTGCTGCGTACGTTTATGTACAAAAAGTGAGATTCGTATATACATCGCAAGAATAGGTATCTTCTATATTACAGCTTCTAGTGGTTTTGTAAGTAAACATTTGAAAGAACACCGAATATGTCACAATGTATCATTATTACTATGCTTATGTTTACTGGATTTTTTTGCTTCTTATTATATTCCATATTATACATGGATATTATATGTGCAACATCAATAGTTTTGTTTACGCAATTTGAACTTGATATCTATGTATCTGTTAATCAACATTGTACAGTTTGTAATAGTGATTTACGTGCTTCACACTTTTCTACATTTAAATTTTACAGTCACTTTGTATATAAACGTTATTTGTTATTGTTGCGTGTCTTGTATTCATCCGCTAGCAAAATCTTGCATTGTAATAGTAGTGATAGTTAGGTTTTTTTTTCGTAAAATATTTGAGAGAAAAATAATCAATTACTCGACTGAGGTCAAGTTGGAAAACTCCAACCACGTGGAGATGAAAAATATGTCTTAGCTTGCAGTAATACGTTCTTATTGCAATAGTATTTACTTACACTCCTATATTGTCCAATTGATACAATTCAGTAACAAACTCTTTGTTATTCAAAGTGTAACTGTTGGCACGATTTTTATAATAACAGCCTTTATGCAAACGTACACCTAAAATAAGAAAACCAATTCAATTAAAAATAAAAATGAAAATTGTGATTTAGAATTTATATTTCTGTGCATTTAAATCTGTTATCTATGTTGAAATGAGCGGGAAAAATTAAAATTACTCCTTTTTAGCCAAAATTATAATTATTATTTTATTTTTATTCTTTATTTATTATTTTTTCTTTTAATGGATATCTGAAAACTGAAACAGAAAAAAGGAATGCCTTATATGATTTTAAAGCCTTTTTTTTTTAATTTTTAAGTTTATATTTAAAATAATACTAGAATTGGGGAGAAGATATCATATTTGAAATTATGAGAGAACATACAAACTTGATACAGATGTTTTATGACATAATTTTAATCTTTACTATCGCTAAAGTTGAGTTGCGAATGGTGTTTAACGTCCCAGTCAAGAATATTTCACTTATATCGAGACGTCGCCAACTTTAGGGAAAAGTGCAGAAATTTTGCCTCTGCGTACAGCTAATGACATTATACAGCAGGGTTCTTTATCGTGACACGGAACCTCGTTTATTTTAAGTTTCAATCCGAAAGAACCTTGACTTTCATTTCGTAATGCCGAGTGCTTGGCGAAAAAACTGTCACTACACACTTTCAAGTCTTGGGTCAGACCCGGTCGGGGTTTGAACCCACGACTCCCACATACGGAGCGAGCATTCTATAGCTACCGCAGTGGTGTTACTATCGGTAAAGATTATGTATGTATTCAACAAAAATGTTTAGCAGGAACAAAGTTTTCAAATCCGATATCAGATATTGAAATCTAAATTTAAAATTTCCTAATCAAACGGCAATAAAGCGGCAAAAATCGCGAAAAACCTGCAAAAAATCGTGAAAAATCACGAAAAAGTCAATGTTTCACGAACATAAATTTCTAATTCGCAGAGTTGTAGCATATCTAGCAACATTGGAATCAAATACACTTTTATTCATGAAAATTAAAAAAAAAAAAAAAAAAAAAAAAAAAAAAAAAAAAAAAAAAAAACCAAACAAACAAACAAAGAAAATAACTTTGTGATTGTCAGTGTTTAGGTTTACCATACAAAACGCAGAATACAATCCAGATCGTAATTAACCTGTCATGTGCTACTTTTGAAGTGTTTTATTTTATAAAAATTCAAAACTTTTGATTTGACATTTTTTTTTAATAAAAATATTTTAATAAAATATTTTGATTTTATTTTTTCCCTAAAGTTTTACTTTTACTTTAAAACTTATTTTCTGCAGTTATCTTAAAGTTTTTTATCATTGCATTATTTTTGTAAAGATTTATTCAATAAGCTTTTTACGTAACAAGTCCGCTTTAGATTGATTTACTCCTCGAGATTAAATATGCCATATTTTTTGTCATTTTCATAATTTTTAAGAATATTGTTAAAACAACTAAAGGATAATCTCGTTCTCAAAAAAGGACGTAATTAGCACTTATATCGACCAGCTTAACTCATAAATTGTTTTCTCATTGAAATCCTTCCAAATAATACCTAGCGACATTATTGATAAGTCGCGTAATTTGATTGGATATTTACATTTCTTTCTTCTGTAATCTTATTGGTCAAGAGTTACTTTGGAATGAATTTCATGTAAACTATATTTTGACACTGCTTCGGCAGTGTAGTCGGAGCCCGCCTAAATGACTGAAGTTTTCACTATAACGGAAAACCGTTTCTTTCGTAATTTTTTTTTATATATATTCGCAACTTTGTGTGCATTTTGGACATCATACGGCATAAACGCATTTATTGTATCCACCGTATAATTTGTTATATATATATTCATGTTGACGAATATTTACAATACAAGATCTTGGACTTTTCCTTGACGTTTGTTTTATTTGACTACAATTGCAGCCTACCGGCTAATTCACCCAAAACAGCGAAGCCACATACTAGAAATCTACTAATTTTAATTTATTTATTCTTACTTTGCCATGTGCTACTTTGAATTGTATTATTTTATAAAAAAAATCAAACGTAGCACATGAGAAACCTAACATTATATATAGCAAATTAAAGCAACTTAACCCTATGATGTCGAATATTTAAATAATATGTTCCAAATTATGTGTAAATTGTTGAATTGAAATAAAAAATACATACATACCTAACGAATAACGAATTGTTAGTTCTATGATCACAATTTACGTACGTACATATATAAATATATATATATATATATCATATTAATATTATATCAATTTTTTAATTTGATAAAAAATTACTTTTTTACTGTTTGCACGTGTGTAGCTTTCTGAAACATTACCGTATATCGCCTTCACTTTGTAAACTTTACCACTCTTTCTGAAACATTAGCTCATATCGCCTACACCATGAAAAACTTACCACTCTGAAACATTACCGTATACCGCCTTCACCAAGTAAACCTTACCACTCTTTCTGAAACATTAGCTCATATCGCCTACACCATGAAAAACTTACCACTCTGAAACATTACCATATATCGCCTTCGCCTTGTAAACTTTACCACTCTTTCTGAAACATTAGCTCATATCGCCTACACCATGAAAAACTTACCACTCTGAAACATAACGGTATATCGCCTTCACCAAGTAAACCTTACCACTCTTTCTAAATCATTAGCTCATATCGCCTACACCATGAAAAACTTACCACTCTGAAACATTACCATATATCGCCTTCGCCTTGTAAACTTTACCACTCTTTCTGAAACATTAGCTCATATCGCCTTTACCACGAAAAACTTACCACTCTGAAACATTACCGTATATCGCCTTCACCTTGTAAACTTTACCACTCTTTCTGAAACATTAGCTCATATCGCCTTTACCACGAAAAACTTACCACTCTGAAACATTACCGTATATCGCCTTCACCTTGTAAACTTTACCACTCTTTCTGAAACATTAGCTCATATCGCCTTTACCACGAAAAACTTACCACTCTGAAACATTACCGTATATCGCCTTCACCTTGTAAACTTTACCACTCTTTCTGAAACATTAGCTCATATCGCCTTTACCATGAAAAACTTACCACTCTGAATTATTACCGTATATCGCCTTCACCTTGTAAACTTTACCACTCTTTCTGAAACATTAGCTCATATCGCCTTTACCATGAAAAACTTACCACTCTGAAACATTACCGTATATCGCCTTCACCTTGTAAACCTTACCACTCTTTCTGAAACATTTCCTCATATCGCCTACACCATGAAAAACTTACCACTCTGAAACATTACCGTATATCGCCTTCACCTTGTAAACTTTACCACTCTTTCTGAAAAATTACCTCATATAGCCTACACCATGAAAAACTTACCACTCTGAAACATTACCGTATATCGCCTTCACCTTGTAAACCTTACCACTCTTTCTGAAACATTACCTCATATCGCCTTCACCGTGTAAACCTTACCACTTCTTAATCTTCCTACTCTGAATGTGACTGTTGATTGTCTACTTTTTAGGGAAGTAATTGTTGTATCCAAATATCCTTTTAATTTAACCCTGGTTGCTTCTATATCCGATTCACAGGTGCCTTCAACATCCGTCAACATGTTGAAAAGAATTGCCATGAGCATCAAAGAAAATAATATCTTCTTGGCCATGTCCTGTTTGACAAGCAATAACAAACAAAACTAATCTTGTATCAACTAAAATCTAAAGGAAAATACACGTATAAATGTTATAGATAAGGAAATTCACAACTGAGAAAGATGTAGATAAAACAAACAACACTACCTCGAACACTAAACCGAAATATCAAAATAAAACTCAGGATATATATTTTTATCATATGATATAAATCCCCCGACTCCAGCATGACACAGGGATGTAGTTAAAGAACTATTTAAAACATCTTAACCATTTTGCATTTTAATAACCTATTGCCATAAGATCGTCACATTTAAAATGATAAACAAGGCTTATATACAAATAAATAAATAAATAAATTAATAAATAAAATATAAACAACAGCAAACAACAACAACAACAACAACAACAACAACAATAATAATAATAATAATAATAATAATAAGCAAGTGCTTGTTTACATTACCCATAGAGGAGTGGAGTGGAATAATGGTGTTTTACGCCCCAGTCAAAAATCTTTCACTTATTTCGAGGCGGTCAGTTCTGGGATGGTGGAGGAAACCGGAGTGCCCGGAGAAAACCACCGACCTTCGGCAAGCGAACAAGACCCATTATTCCATTATTATAAATTACAGACAAAATATAAGAGGGATTTTATGATACTGAATTATTGTCAAATCCTAGGGGTTTTTTTAATTAGGAAAGCCATGTACTATGGACAACGATTCTAAACATATAAAGAGTCATTTTATAACATTTAAAATGTAAGTAAAAAATAACCTTTGTATAACTTGACGTAATATAGGGTTATTGAACTCATATATTGTCCCGAGTCAACGAACGACAACATTCAACAATAACATTCAATAACGTTTTTATTATATTGCAAAATAAATTGCATTTTCTTCCCACCTGTATTTCATCTAAAAATACCATTTTTGTCTCAAAATACAAAAAAAATATTGCACTAGTTCTTATATATACATGTATTGATACAAGAACTGGTGCAATATCATTTTGGAAAAAAAATTAAAGCTGCATATATTTATAAAGCAAAAGGAAGACCAACCTTTAACTGCACACACACACACACACACACACACACACACACACACACACACACACACACACACTTATTTCTCAATGACACGACATCCCCGTGATATTTTAGCTCATATCTAGATTACTGGATTTTTTTTTTTTTTTTTTTTTTTTTTTTTTGAATTACTTCAATACTGCCTAAGGTCAGGAGTTTTGATTTTTGACATGTCGGTCTTACTACGATGGATGTACATCCGGGTTCTTATTTGGTGCATTGTTTTGTGTTCCCCATAGAGGATTATGTTGCTATGAAGATAAACGTTCATAACAAAAAATGATGATGAAATCTGTACATGCAATCAAAAAATATAGTTACAATTAAAAATTGTGTTAATTTAATTTAAACTCAACACGAAGCTATGTAAAACACGTTAAAAGCTTGAGAAAAAAAAACAATTGATCTCAAATGAAATAAAAAGAGAAAGAAAAAATACAAAGAAACGTTTCTTTTACTTTTCATTCTTATTTTAAATATATATTAATTTTTTCTCTCTTTTTATCCGTATAGATGGGTGTACTGTCAACCAGTAATTTTATAAATCAATGTTTGGCTAAATGATACTTACTTTGGTCTTCTTGTTACAAGTAGCTGGGAATAAAATTGTTGTTCTGAAGTGAATTAAATTTTAATTGATTTATATGGAAAAAGTGGGAGGGGACAATAAATACATGACACATGTTTGTGGTTACACGTTAATCAATGATTAAGTTGACAGACATCCATTTGAAATACAGATAATTGTGACTGAAACATTTACTTTGCTACATGTATGCTACAAGCAAAACAATATAAAACTGAAGAAAAACAGATAAGGAAATTTGTCACTGAAAACATATAAATTAATTATGATCAAAAATGAATAAATGTTGTGAAAAAATGCTTACGAAAAAAAGTAAAAATATTTGAACGAAAAACCATTCATAATCACATAGAAACTGTGTAATGGAACTCGCCAGTGTACCACGTGATCAATACCTCTTAACGTTTGTGCGGAATGAAATGGATAACGATTACGTCAAATATTCCCGAAATAACGTCGTTATTACGGGAAAACGTCACTGTATGCAATTTCATTGCCAGTAGAAATAATTGTCCCGCACAAACGCTATGAGGTATCACGTGGTAAACTGGCGAATTCCATTGCCCAGAACCACAATTAGATGTAAATCTTGTCGCCAGCCATTGAATTTCCAGTGCATTTAAATGTTCGAATATTACATAGCAGGAAACTAGACATCCCTAGTCTTGCAAAGTAAAAAGTATTGTAGGAAAAAATACAATATTTTAAATTTCTTAAACTTTATTAAACACCTACAGCTTCAAATATAGATGGCAGGGTTCTTTTCTAAGTTGGCCTAATGCTCATTTTCACCCAACATGACTTACATTTCTTGTTTAATTTGAGGAAGATGTTGTGAAGACAAAACAATTCACTTTGAAAGTGTCATGAGGATATTCTAGGATTTTTTAATTTTTTTTAAATACAATTTTTCAAGTTACTTTCTATCAAACGTAAATGTCATTCTGTGTCAAAACCAAATTCAAACTCAAGTTAGGGACATGTGCTTACAAAACACAAAATTAAAAGAAATTGAAAACGTAGATAGTTCATTTTCAAAAGTGTTATTTTTTGTGCACGATTTCTCATCATTAAGCCATTATAGAGAACGAACATTTATCATTTACAACCAATGATGCCGAATGGCTTGGACACATTGTGTGTGAAAAAAATCTTAAATCATGAACGATAATGCACACTTTTATATCTTTCATGTGGCACACTTTTATATCTTTCATGTGACACACTTTTATATCTTTCATGTGGCACACTTTTATATCTTTCATGTGGCACACTTTTATATTTTTCATGTGACACACTTTTATATCTTTCATGTGGCACACTTTTATATCTTTCATGTGACACACTTTTATATCTTTCATGTGGCACACTTTTATATCTTTCATGTGACACACTTTTATATCTTTCATGTGACACACTTTTATATCTTTCATGTGACACACTTTTATATCTTTCATGTGGCACACTTTTATATCTTTCATGTGGCACACTTTTATATCTTTCATGTGGCACACTTTTATATCTTTCATGTGACACACTTTTATATCTTTCATGTGGCACACTTTTATATCTTTCATGTGGCACACTTTTATATCTTTCATGTGGCACACTTTTATATCTTTCATGTGACACACTTTTATATCTTTCATGTGACACACTTTTATATCCAGCTATTTGCGAGTAGGACAAGTTTGTAAATCCCTAAGGGTGAATCTGAGTCATTTGTTGTATGCGTGAAATTAACAACTCTGTATTTTGGTCTGTTTAGTGTATATGCGCGTACTCGGGCTTATTTATATTCATACATTTATTTATTTATTTATTTATTTATTTATTTATTTATTTATTTATTTATTTATTTTGTTTTCATTTTATGATTTTTTAGTGCTAGCTCATCGAGTCAGTATGTCGTATAACGCAGTCAAATATCATTTTCCAAAGTCAGAGTATCCTGGCACCGAAAGAGCTAGACGATACCTTGCTCTCCCAATGTCGAGCGTCAAACAAGAAAACAGTATCTAGAATTTGGAATTGACACAAATTTGACATGGATGGTGATGTCAACAAGATGTCATACTTTTTAGGCGAGGCAAACAAACTTGAAAAAAAAAAAAAAATGCGTAAAACACATTGCCATGATCTGAAATGTATGTTGAAAGATTTTTTTAAAAATTTTAATTAGGTAAAATTTATTCAATATAAAACAGATGGATAAGAAAATGATAGTGTGATACAGCCATTGTTCATTTTTTTTCAACTGATAAGACCGCATGGTCAGTTATGCATGTTTTATGATAATATTTACAACTCGGTTATGTGGATGTCACAAGTTACGTAGGCCACACCAAATTAATTTTTAGTCCTGTGGATATATAATTTTTTTTAAATCTAAAAGCGAGCGATCAATTAAAAATTAAATGTATTATTTTCTAGAACACATTTTTCTTCAGGCGATTAAACTTTGAACCACGCTAGCAAGTAAAAATGCACAATACATAATTATTGCAGGAAAAGGCAAAAAAAGTTTAAATATAACTGACAAAAGCAAAAAATATGCTGTTCAGGCAAAATCCCATTTAATATAGCAAATAATAAATCAACCCAAGAGCTGTGTATTAGTAAAACATTGGCCAATGTTGCCCTGATATTGTTCAATTTACACTGAATTGGCCAAGGATTTTGCACAAAAAAAAAATGGATGCGGAATTTTACCGGAAATTTTAAACAGGCGGAAAACGATTTGTAAATGAAAATGAGGTTTATTTTTAATTCTAAATTTTTGAGATCCGACCAACTACAAATGAATTGACATGGCCTTATTGTCAAATCCTTAAACTAAAAAATCAAAGGTAATGTTTTATGCTGATTGCAGACGATCACATTTGCCAATATTCAACATTTTTGGATTAGCAGACAGATGTCACATCAGTATATTCATGGTTGATAATGCATGCGTATGATAACATGTGCAGTTGGTGTTTTCATTTTTAATGTCTAATTAGCAATTTTTTTTTATTTTACTAAATATCTACAACCAGTCCATAATTGTTTGTCATATACGTATTTGAAGAACAAAATTATAAAAAAAATTCAAGTAAAATTTATTGACCTATTGGGAAAAATAACCAAACACATTCAAAACGTTTCTTTACTTCTGTACATATAACAATTTTTTAATGTTTTAAACAAGATAACAAATCCACTATGTCCAAAATATCCCTCATGCAACTTCTAAGTTTGCCATATAAGGTATAATGTCATGATTTGAATATTCATGATGATCACCCCTTGAAAAATCCGAACAACAATGAACATCCAATTATTTCTTATGGCCCTCTCCTACGTTTTACTAATTGAAAAAACAATCAAAAGTTTTTAAATTTTATCTATAGTATCTTTGGACATCAGTTTCTTTTTCATATTTCTTTTAAATTCAACACAATGTAATAAGAATATTAATTGATTTGACCTTTATTAACCTTAAAATACCCTGATGTAATCTTTGGTGAGACCCGATTGGATCATTGAAGTTAGTAATCTCCACCATTTCCAAAATCTGCTCTATGTACAGAAGATTTTTTAATTTAAAAATAGAGTTTAGTTAGGTCAACGTTTTTTTAATTAATTTTACTGTTATTTTATGAGGAAAGGTTTGAATAAAAACTATTTAGAAAAAACCACGTGACAAACAATTATGGACCAATATTAGCAGGGTTTGATAATACCAGTGTCTCATTGTAATGGCACTAGATTGATTGATTGATCAATTGATTAAAGGGGCTTTACGTCCTAGTCAAAAATATTTTACTTATATCGGGATGTCACCAGCTAAAGGTGAAGTGGCAGAAATTTTGACCTTTGCAGTGTGCTTAGGACAATGTGCAGGGTGAGGGTAAGTTCTTTAACGTGCAACGCCTGTCGTGACAGGGGACATCGGTTCTAAAGTTTCAACCGAAGGACCCCATGTCTTTCATTTCTAAATGCCGAGTGCTTGTCGAAAAAACAGTCACTACCTATTTTTAAGTCTTGGTCAGACTCGACCAGGAATCGAACACTCCACCTCCCACATACGAAGCAGCAATAACACTAGAACACAGTGACAGAGAGCATTCCAAAATTTCAGTCCACTACAGAAGCTTAAAATTAAGGTAGGTCGGTCGATTGAAATGATGTTTAACGTTTCGGCAACATTTTTTCAGTTTTTGTTTTAAAAATATTATACAAGACCCAGTCGGGAATCGAACCCTATAGCTTACAGTATTAGGGCGTTTCTCTACCAATTGAGCCATTGATGCGGTTACTAAAACTAAGGGAAAAATAATATTTTTAATAAACTCCAAAAGACCATTTCAAAAACATATCATCTTAAATAGAATATCTTTTTGTAGTTAGTATCAACATTTTTCTTACATTTCCAACATTATATAATTTTATTTCATTATGCCAGGGCGCCTGGAGAAAGTCCTAGATATTGTTCGGTAAGTAAAAAATTTTTTCTAACTAAATTTCACTCTAACGGTATTTCAATTGTGTAGTGTTCCGGCCGGGATATTACTTGATCATCGAATCGTTGTTATTCCAAAGATACCGTTATCACATAAAAAATAATCGTTAAATAAAGTTGCCAAATATAAATATCTTCAGTAACAGCCTTGTCCCTTTTCTTTTTACATGATTTTAACGGCATATTATACTGCCCGTTGTTTAAAACTTTGTTAGTAAATAACGCATATTATATTGCCAATAAGCCCAAACTTCATTAAGCATGAAGCATAGTATGATGTATCGTATCCTTAATATTCTATTGTATAAGATTAAAATAATAATAATAATAATAATAACAATAATAATAATAATAATAATAATAATAATAAATTAGTTTATTTAAGTGTCACATGTATATAAAAAAAGAAACATATAAAAGTCGCAGTACTAAAATCGCTTTAATATATATATAAAGTAGCACTGGCGTTTATGTCCGAAAACACTGCCGATATGCATATATGTCTGCCATTTTATTTTGTCGCATTTACAAAGTTTCATTGACAACCGCGAGTTTATATGCATGATTTACCGGATGTTTACATTGGGTAGTATTATTCACGATCACAGTGGAACTCTTCTGTGTACTCGCGTGTACACCACAAGAATAACATCCCTTTGATTATCCCCCGATCGGGCGATCCCCCGTTTCGGGGAGATCCCAGACCTGTATGATGTCTTAAATTTTACAGAAACCTGGCTTCTTCTACAGATATATATTTAGATGGTTATCACGAACCTTTAAGACATGATAGAGACGGGAGGTTAGTTGGGGAGTTATAGTCAATATAAACGATTCTATCTATTTTAAACATAGACCTGAATTACAGGTTCATAATATAGAATGTCTTTGGTGTGAAATAATTGTTAAAGGAAAAGTTATTTTAATTGGTGCATTTTATAGACCGTCGGACGCTAACACATCTTGGGAAGAAATTAAATATTCTATTGAGCTTGCTTCAGACTGCAAGCATGATTATATGATAATCACTGGTGATTTTAATGAAGACCAGTTTAAACATCCTACTGGTAATATATATGAATTGTTTCTAAATTTTAATCTTACTCAGCTCATTTCATTTTGTGCCGGATACGTTGCCGCGAACCGGAAGTTAAGTTCACTTGAAATTTGTAGTCGATATGGCGGTCACGGTTGGGTGAAAATATGAGACCGAAACGAACAGGAGGCGATGTGTGGGATATTACAATCTGTTCAGTTGTAAAGAGAAATTATTTCTGAATCGAACGATGTAAGGTAGGACATGATTATAGATATTTTAATAGCAGAAAACGTAGTCCGAAGAGGAGCCATGTAAAAAATTTAGAGTCCTTCGTTGGACACCTTGTTGTATTATTAGGTAATATTGGTCATAACTTACCTCATTACTGACAGAAACAAGTGCCTGTGCTGTATTCAGGCAAATTCGTAACAAATGCGACAGTGCTATACGCAATGCAAAAAAGAATATTTCAACAAACTGGCAAACGACTAACGGGAAACACTGTATCTTCTAAATCGTGGTGGAAAATTGCCAAAATTTTTATCGATAATAAAAAAAGAATACTATACCCGCTTTGCTTTATAATAATAAACTTTACGATAATGATGACGACAAAGTTAAAATTTTAAACTAATATTTTTGTAAGCAGTCTACTGTTGATAATTCAAATATAAACATTCCAGATTCCGAGATACCAAATTTAGAACTCAACACTATTAAGTTGACTGTCTAAGATGTCCAACATATTCTCTGTTCTTTAGATATATCCAAAGCTTGCGGTCCTGACTATATTAATCCACGACTAATCAAGTATGCTAGCAATGAATTATGTAGGCCAATATCATAATTATTTAACAAACTTTTACAAAATAGTATATTTCCAAATTTCTGGAAAGACGCTAACGTTATTCCATTATATAATAAAAAAGGCAATCGTAGCGACGTAAGAAATCACAGACCGATTTCTCTTTGTAACATCCTTGGTAAAGTTCTTGAAAAATGTGTCCTTAAATATCTGAATATATTTCTCTTAGAAAACAATATTATTACCAAACTACAGTCTGGTTTTAGAACTGGTGATTCTACTGTCTGTCAACTTCTCGATATATCAAATGATTTTATTAAAGCTTTAGATTCTGGTAAAGAGGTGAGGGTTATTTTTTGCGTTATAAGTAAAGCATTCGACAGGGTATGGCATACGGGTTTACTAATAAAATTGCGTGCAATAGGCATATCAGGAAAATTACTCTTATGTTTGAAAATAATCTGTCTAATCGTACGAAAAGAGTTATAATAAAAAACAGCATTTCTGAATGGCTTAACATAAACGCTGGGGTACCCCAAGGTTCAATGCTTGGACCGATATTATTTTTGATATATATAAACGACATCGTCATAGATATAAATAGTAAAAATCGACTCTTTGCAGACGACACAACACTTTATTGTGTTGTTGATGATCCTTTTGACTCAGCAACATTGTTAAATAACGACTTAGAAAAAATAAACGAGTGGTCAAAAATGGTTAGTGTCTTTTAATTCTAACAAGACCGAGACTATGTTGATATCAAAAAAATTAATACAACCTTTCTACCCTTGTCTTTATATGGACGATACATTAATACGTGACGTTGACGAACATAAACACTTAGGCATTACATTTACTTCTGACTTTTCTTGGGACAGACATATAGAAAATATCTTATCCAAGGCCAATTTCAGGATATTTATTTTATGAAAATATAAGTTTATTTTATCACGTGATGTCCTAGAAAAATATTTTTTAGTTTTATTAGACCTTTATTAGAATATGGTGATATTATCTGGGACAATATATCTGAAACTCTTTAGCTTAGAATTGAAAATATAAACATTGAAGCTGCTCGTTTTGTTTGTGGAGCTACAAAACTTACAAGTTTACGACTTTTATACCTTGAAACAGGGTGGGAAACTCTATGTGTACGAAGAAAAAATCACAAATTAATTCAGTTTTACAAAATAAAAACAATTTGGCTCCTTCTTATTTATGCGATCTCGTTCCACAATCTTACAACGAAATGCATCATCATAATACACGTGGTTCTCCAAATTTCCAAAGTATTACATGCAGAACGTCTTTTTATTTAAATTCATTTTTACCGTCAGTTATAAGGAATTGGAATGACAGCTCTCTATCTGTTTTTAAAAATTCAATATCTACAAGTTTAAAGCTACCTGTTTATTATAACTGTGGACCTCGAATGGGCCAAATATTTCATGCCAGATTACGATTGGAATATAGCTCTTTGAAATGTCACTTGTTTCATAAAAATTTAGTTAACGACCCTTTTTGTCGCTGTGGACTTGTTGAAAATTCGAAACACTTTCTTCTTTTTTGTCAGCTGTTTAATAATATTCGCTCAAGAACCATTAATACTCTTCCTTATGTATTAAGTATTGACACATAACTGTATGGGGATCTCATGTTATCAAATCAACAAAATGAAGAAATTTTTTTAACTGTTCAAGAATTTATCATACAGTCAAAACGTTTCAATACATAATTTTATAATACCATGTAACCGACAAACACCCACATAGTTATATTTTCTTGTCCTTTTTCATTTTTTATTGAATTATTTATTGATTTATTTGTTCGTTTATTTATTTATCTATTTATCTATTTATTTATTCATTCATTCATTTATTTATTTATTGATTTATTTACTTACTTGCTCGCTTGTTTGGTTTATACTTATTTAATGTCCGAGCTATTTATCATACATTTGTAACTCTGTGTACATGTATATATATATGTATTGTAATATATGTTATCCAGGAAGACTGGTTTATATAAGAGTTTTACTCTTGTTCCGGAATCCCCTTTCGTACCATTTATAATATTTTGTGTATATTATTCAAATAAATAAATACTGTTTAAACTAATATGTATTTTGATTTTAAGTGAAGAAACTTGACTTGGACGTCAGTTAAGCACAAATTAAAAAAAAAAAACATTTTAATTATTTTATTTTTTTCAGTTATAATCGTCACAATAAAATAAAATGGAATGTCTTTTTAAGATTAATCTGCTTCTAAAATGCCAGGATGTTAGCCCCGTGAAGAATCAACACGCATTCTTAATAACACGGACTGCAATACTGTACTGAAGTTCTGAAAAAAAAACAAAATATACTTATTTAATTTACACTTTGTGTTAAAAATTAAAAACAAAATTACCAAGCCTTATTTTTCTAATTTGGATTTTAGTGGTAAACTGTCAAAGAAAATAATAATAATAAAAAAAAAAAATTTTTTTTGCGCACTCTTTTATAATAACTTATGCTTTTATGATTTATGTTACTGGTATGACGTCACAATACGGGAGCCGCGATATCGACCTTTTTGATTTGGAGTTCCGTAAATGTATTAGAATATACATTCCTTATGATGGAATGGAATTTTATGGAATTTTCGCTGAAGCTATATTTAAGTACGAGGAATAAAATATGTCCAAAACTGAAAATCATTACAGGTATCGTTTAATTGTTATGTATATCACTTCAAATGGCGTGTCTTTTAATTGATCTATTGATTAAAACCACAAACATCTAGTCATTATTTAATTAACAACAAACATGAATGAAATTAATATGCTGGGGTATTGGATTGTTGAAAAGTTGGGTAGGTTTAACAAACGCTACTGATAAAAACGAAAACCCAAGCAATTTAATTATTTTTATTTAATGCAACAAAGCACATTCTAAGGGATGCGTATGTAAATTTTAAGAAAATCCATTTTTTCCTCGGGTGCCAGGAACTACTTTAAATGACTATAGTTAAAAAAAATCTACTTTTGGATACAAAAACTTTGTCTCTAAAATGTTCATCTATTTATATTGTGTCTTAAAGTAATCAGTTGGTCGATATTCAACGGCCATTCTTGTCCTTTATGCATTGCCGACTAAGCGGTTTAGTGATAGAGCGCCCGTCTCAAGAGGTTGTCGGTTCGAACCCTGTCGCGTCATACATATACAGAAGCTTGAGATGTTGCTTTCTTACCTGGCGTTCAGTTTTAGGGCGATTGATTTATTGATAATTGACTAGATGAGCGGTATGTTTATCTGCGAACATGATACTGGCTCGGTAGGATAGCATCTTATAAAAAGTCGGTCTGATGACGCACAAAAGTTTTATGGGGGAGCATGCCCCGAGACACCCCCCCCCCCCCCGGTGAAGCGCATCCCCCCTTTCTAAAATACCTGCATAGGGGCCCTGTTACGTATCGATGATTATGTTCTTATGTCAATTCATAGAGATGTGTAATTTTTGTTCACCTCGTAAATAGCTGACTTGTTGCTGATGCGACATTAAACAACATTACAAATCTATCTCTCCTGTAGTAAGTTTATAATACGTTAGATCTATCTCTATATGCATATGTTATCTGCCGTAATTGGCACGATGACTAAGTTCCTTTGTTTATGGTAAATTTGCGTTTCAAATCTACCCCTTAACCTTTCTACCGCCAGGGTTCGAATCCCACTCGGGACGGATCCTAGTGAGAGAAAGTTTGTCAGAAACTGTTCGCTTGCCGAAGATCAGTGGTTTTTTTTCACCATCCCAGAACTGACCGCCTCGAAAAAAGTGAAAGATTCTTGACTGAGGTGTAGAACACCATTACTCCACCCCACTCCCTTTACCCTTCTTATTATTCTGCCATCATATGCTGTATAATATACTGAAAGGGTAGACGACTTCGATGTAATTGTCATATTTAAAATCAATCGTGGTGTTTTTTTCGATCTATCTTTCAGACCGTACATTAACATAACAGAAAACAATTATATATAATACTTACACTCCATAGTTAGTTTGTTCTTTAATCTGCTTAATAAGTTTCCCAATCGGAATGGTGTACCTGTGAGTATGCGATATCCATGTACAGCTACAGTAGCTAGGACCTAAAATGTAGAAATACACTTCCAATATATATATATATATATATATATATATATATATATATATATATATATATATAGACAAATACATGTAGTATCGTGCACCGTCCACATCTAGTCCAAAGGGACCGATGTATAATTTATGTTAATACTTGAAGAAAAAGCAAAACATCACCGTATAAATAACAATTTATCATTTAAAAAAATCCTACCATATTATCAAAATAATAAAAAATCCAGTTAAGGAAAAAATAATTAAATAAAATAATTTTGATATGAAACAAACTTGTATTTGTAGGTTTTGGTTTGCTTGGCTTTTACTTCAAAGTGGTTTTCTGCTACATTTTTATGTATGTTGTTTTATGTTCGGAGAAAAATTAGATCATACCCACCATTTATTTCTAGGTATTAATCTATGATGTGTCCTTTGTCCAGTATCTCGTTCAGCATTTATCATTGTTTGAACAGTTTTTTTTTATGGTAAAAATATTAATGAAAAATTACACTTTTTGTTTTAATGAAAGCCTGTAAACCTTGAGAAGCTTAAAATTTAAATAAGGAGTGGAGTAGAGTTGAGTAATGGTGTTTTACGCCCCAGTCAAGATTCTTTCACTTATTTCGAGACGGTCAGTTCTGGGATGGAGGAGGAAACCGGAGTGCTCGGAGAAAACCACCGACCTTCAGCAAGCGAACTTTAAAAAAGGGAAATATGTTTAGTCTAATAACCTTATTATCTTTTTTATTTCTTACTCAAACATCTGAGTCCTCTTGTTTTTTCTCATTTTTATCAATGCATTAGAAAATTTTTTTTTTCTTTCTTTTTTTTTCTTTATCCTATACCTCTCAGAAACATGAATTCTGACTGGGACCAGTTCAATTTAATGTGTGTTAAGAAAAACGACCAAGTACTTCCGAGTAAAGCGTCATTAACTACCATAGATCCTGAACAATGCATGATGGGATTATCAAGTTCTAAGAAAACGATCAAGTACTTCCGAGTAAAGCGTCTTTAACTACCATAGATCCTGAACAATGCATGATGGGATTATTCAGTTCTAAGAAAACGATCAAGTACTTCCGAGTAAAGCGTCATTAACTACCATAGATCCTGAACAATGCATGATGGGATTATCCAGTTTTAAGAAAACGATCAAGTACTTTCGAGTAAAGCGTCTGTTACTACCATAGATCCTGAACAATGCATGATGGGATTATTCAGTTCTAAGAAAACGATCAAGTACTTCCGAGTAAAGCGTCTGTTACTACCATAGATCCTGAACAATGCATGATGGAATTATTCAGTTCTAAGAAAACGATCAAGTACTTCCGAGTAAAGCGTATTTAACTACCATAGATCCTGAACAATGCATGATGGAATTATTCAGTTCTAAGAAAAAAACGATCAAGTACTTCCGAGTAAAGCGTCTTTAACTACCATAGATCCTGAACAATGCATGATGGGATTATCCAGTTTTAAGAAAACGATCAAGTACTTCCGAGTAAAGCGTCTTTAACTACCATAGATCCTGAACAATGCATGATGGGATTATTCAGTTCTAAGAAAACGATCAAGTACTTCCGAGTAAAGCGTATTTAACTACCATAGATTCTGAACAATGCATGATGGGATTATTCAGTTCTAAGAAAACGATCAAGTACTTCCGAGTAAAGCTAAGCGTATTTAACTGCCATAGATCCTGAATAATGCATGATGGGATTATTCAGTTCTAAGAAAACGATCAAGTACTTCCGAGTAAAGCGTCTTTAACTACCATAGATCCTGAACAATGCATGATGGGACTATCCAGTTCTAAGAAACTGTTTTTGTACTTGAACAACAGAACGACAAATCTTTTGTTAAGTAAAACTTAAATGAGGGGGAAACGGACATTGAGGATAAATCTTATAGATAGATGTATTTTTTTTAAAAAAAAAGTATGTATGTATGTATGTATGTATGTATGTATGTATGTATCATTCAGACCGTTTTTAGTAATCACCACAAGAAAATAACAACATAATGAAATAGATAAATAATTAAATCAAATACCCCCTCCCTCGTTTCAAGTTTCAGAAAGCAAATTTTGAATATACAGTTGAATCTCGTTATCTCGAACTCCGCGGGGAAATGCAAAAAGTTCGACTTATCCGAAGTTCGAGATAAACGATGTGAAAAAAAAAAAACCGGCAAAAAAGGGAAGTAACTCGTATAGACCTATCGGAAGTCACTTCCGGTATAATGTAATGCTTATGTCGACAAAATTCTCAGTATTTACCGATGCCTCTGTATCTCTTTTAATACGTGATAAGCAAGTCGGTTACAAAATAGTGTCGACATTTAAAAATTTTAAACTTGAATATCCCCCCCCCCCCCCAGTACTAGGACCGGGTCCTTCGTCCAGTTTATTTGTAGCAGGTTCACTTAATGACATGTTAAAATGATTGGTAAATGATAGATTTATGCATTTTGTTTTATAAGATTTTCTTTATTTACTCAAAATCTGTCAATAACTTACTACACTATTGTATTTTACCGACAAACAGCGAGTCCGTTTTGTTCCGCATTCTGGTTTCGCTTTGTGTACTTTAATCACCCCAAGCTTCCGGTTGTTTTGATTGATGTTCACATCACACAACCACTATGTTAAGCTTGGCAGTAATTAAAACACCCGATAATCTTCTTGAAAGTTTATTTGTTTATGCAACGATAATAATTAACGGATTAAAGAAATCAGAAGGTCAGTGCAGTTTAATAATAATGAATGTATTGGTTTTAAATCAACAGTGCCGACAGTCACTAGATTTTTAAAATCAATTAAATCTACCAAAAAATATTTTCTTAAAATCTTTGTTCGAGTTAACGAATGTTATTTTTCTAGGATTTTCATTCATGGGGACGAAAAATTTGTTCGACATATCCGGAAATTCGAGATATCCGAGTTCGAGATAACCGGAGTTATTTTAGTTAAATGAAGAACAATTCTGTCCGGACTTTTTCTAAAAGTTCGACTTATCCGAAAGTTCGAGATATCCGTGTTCGAGATAACGAGATTCAACTGTAGTTTGTTGTTATTTTTGCAATGTCATACCCGCCACGTAGTCGTCCAGATTATTTTTGTTTGTGTTTTTTGTTGCCGTCATATCCACCAATAATTTTCTTATGCCGTATATTTCGCCTTGGAAGTTTTCAATGGAAACTGAACAATCACCGGATCCGCTTTCAACAAGCATAATGTTTCCAAATGTGAATAGAAATATCAAAGCGAACGCCATCTTGTTTGTGTCTGAAAAATAATATATAACTACCTTTTCAAAAAGCACAAAGCATTGTTATTATGTATATAATGGCTGCAGATATCCATTGACTTGAAAAAAGATCATAAGTGATGTGAACAAAAATCTTTAAATAACGTGAAAAAATCTTTAAAAGACGTGGATCAAGTTCTTCCAGTGACGTTAATCAAGACCTAAGTGAAATAAATCAAGATCTTTAAGTGACGTAAATCAAGATCTTTAAGTGACCAAAATCAAGATCTTCAAGTGACGTGAATCAAGAACTTAAAGGGACGTGAATCAAGACCTTTACTTTATCTTTTAAGTTCGTGAGTCAAGACCTGTAAGTGACGTGAATCAAGATTTTAAGTGACGTAAATCAGGATTTTAAAGTAACGAGAATCAAGATTTTTCAGTGACGTAAATCAAGATCTCTAAGTAACGCGAATTAAGATCTTCAAGTTACGTGAATCAAGATCTTTAAGTGACGTAAATCAACATCTTTAAGTGACGTAAATCAAGATCTGTAATTTACGTGAATCAAGATTTTAAGTGACGTAAATCAAGATCTTAAGGTAACGTGAATCAAGATCTTAAAGTGACATCAATCAAGATCTTAAAGTGATGTGAGTCAAGATCTTAAAGTAATGTGAAACAAGATCTTTAAGTGACGTGAATCAAGATCTTAAAGTGACCATAATCAATATCTTTAAGTGACGTGAATCAAGATCTCAAAGTGACCATAATCAATATCTTTAAGTGACGTGAATCAAGATCTTAAAGTGACCAAAATCAAGATCTTTAAGTGACGTGAATCAAGCTCTTAAAGTGACGTAAATCAAGATCTTAAAGTGATAAAATAACGTAAATCAAGATCTTACAGTGATCAAAATCTAGATCTTTAAGTGACGTGAATCAAGATTTTTAAGTATGTGAATCATGATCTTCATGGACAAAAATCAAGATCTTAAAGCGACGTGAATCAAGACCTTTACTTTATCTTTTAAGTTCGCGAGTCAAGATCTGTTAGTGACGTGAATCAAATTTTAAGTGACGTAAATCAAAATCTTTAAGTAACGTGAATCAAGATCTTTCAGTGACGCAAATCAAGATCTTTAAATAACGCGAATCAAGATCTTCAAGTTACGTGAATCAAGATCTTTCAGTGACCAAAATCAAGATCTTTAAATAACGTAAATCAAGATCTTTAAGTGCTGTAAATCAAGATCTGTAATTGACGTGAATCAAGATCTTTAAGTGACGTAAATCAAGATCTTTAAGTGAAATCAATCAAAAATCTTAAAGTGACGAAAATCAAGATCTTTAAGTGACGTGAATCAAGACCTTTAGGTCATCTTTTAAGTTCGCGAGTCTAGATCTGTAATTGACCTGAATCAAGATTTTAAGTGACGTAAATCAAGATCTTTTAGTTATGTGAATCAAGATCTTTAAGTGAAATCAATCAAAAATCTTAAAGTGACGAAAATCAAGATCTTTAAGTGACGTGAATCAAGACCTTTAGGTCATCTTTTAAGTTCGCGAGTCTAGATCTGTAATTGACCTGAATCAAGATTTTAAGTGACGTAAATCAAGATCTTTAAGTTATGTGAATCAAGATCTTTAAGTGAAATCAATCAAAAATCTTAAAGTGACGAAAATCAAGATCTTTAAGTGACGTGAATCAAGACCTTTAGGTCATCTTTTAAGTTCGCGAGTCTAGATCTGTAATTGACCTGAATCAAGATTTTAAATGACGCAAATCAACATCTTTAAGTGACGTAAATCAAGATCTTAAAGTGACCAAAATCAAGACCTTTAAGTAACGTGAATCAAGATCTTAAAGTGACGTTAATCAAGATCTTTAAGTGACGTAAATCAAGATCTTAAAGTGACCAAAATCAAGATCTTAAAGTGACGTAAATCAAGATTTTAAAGTCACCAAAATCAAGACCTTTAAGTAACGTGAATCAAGATCTTAAAGTGACGTTAATCAAGATCTTTAAGTGACGTAAATCAAGATCTTTAAGTGACGTGAATCAAGATTTTAAAGTCACCAAAATCAAGACCTTTAAGTAACGTGAATCAAGATCTTAAAGTGACGTAAATCAAGATCTTTAAGTGACGTAAATCAAGATCTTAAAGTGACCAAAATCAATATCTTAATAGACTTGAATCAAGATCTTTAAGTGACGTGAATCAAGATCTTAAAGTGACGTAAATAAAGATCTGAAAGTTACGTAAATCATGATCTTTCAGTGACGTAAATCAAGATCTTAAAGTGACGTAAATCAATATCTTAATAGACTTGAATCAAGATCTTTAAGTGACGTGAATCAAGATCTTAAAGTGACCAAAATCAAAATCTTTAAGTGACGTGAATCAAGAACTTAAAATGACGTAAATCATGATCTTAAAAGTTACGTAAATCATGATCTTTAAGTGACGTTAATCAAGATTTTAAAGTTACCAAAATCAAGATCTTAATAGACGTGAATCAAGATCTTAAAGTGACGTCAATCAAGATTTTAAAGTTACCAAAATCAAGATCTTAATAGACGTGAATCAAGATCTTAAAGTGACGTCAATCAAGATCTGAATAGACGTGAATCAAGATCTTAAAGTGACGTGAATCAAGATTTTAAAGTTACCAAAATCAAGATCTTAATAGACGTGAATCAAGATCTTAAAGTGACGTAAATCAAGATTTTAAAGTTACCAAAATCAAGATCTTAATAGACGTGAATCAAGATCTTAAAGTGACGTAAATCAAGATTTTAAAGTTACCAAAATCAAGATCTTAATAGACGTGAATCAAGATCTTAAAGTGACGTCAATCAAGATCTGAATAGACGTGAATCAAGATCTTAAAGTGACGTCAATCAAGATCTGAATAGACGTGAATCAAGATCTTTAAGTGACGTGAATCAAGATCTTAAAGTGACCAAAATCAAAATCTTTAAGTGACGTGAATCAAGATCTTAAAATGACAGAAATCAAAATTTTTAAGTGACGTGAATCAAGATCTTAAAATGACAGAAATCCAAATTTTTTAGTGACGTAAATCAAGATCGAAAAGTGACCAAAATCTAGATCTTTAAGTGACGTGAATCAAGATTTTTAAATAACATGATTCAAGATCTTTAATTGACCTGAATCAAGATCTTAAAGTGACGTAAATCAAGATCTGAAAGTGACGTTAATCATGATCTTCAAGTGACGTAAATCAAGATCTTTAAGTGACGTGAATCAAGATCTTAAAGTGACCAAAATCAAGATCTTTAAGTAACGTGAATCAAGATCTTAAAGTGACCAAAATCAAGATCTTTAAGTAACGTGAATCAAGATCTTAAAGTGACCAAAATCAAGATCTTTAAGTAACGTGAATCAAGATCTTAAAGTGACCAAAATCAAGATCTTTAAGTAACGTGAATCAAGATCTTAAAGTGACCAAAATCAAGATCTTTAAGTGACGTGAATCAAGATCTTAAAGTCACCAAAATCAAGATCTTTAAGTAACGTGAATCAAGATCTTAAAGTGACCAAAATCAAGATCTTTAAGTGACGTCAATCAAGATCTTAAAGTGACCAAAATCAAGATCTTTAAGTGACGTGAATCAAGATCTTAAAATGACAGAAATCAAGATCTTTAAGTGACGTAAATCAAGATCTTAAAGTGAGATAAATCAAGATCTTTAAGTAACATGATTCAAGATCTTTAAGTGACGTGAATCAAGATCTTAAAGTGACGTAAATCAATATCTTTAAGTGACGTAAATCAAGATCTTAAAGTGACGTTAATCAAGATCTTAAAGTGACGTAAATTATGATCTTTAAGTGACGTAAATCAAGATCTTAAAGTGACGTTAAACAAGGTCTTAAAGTGACCCAAAATCAAGATCTTTAAGTGACGTGAATCAAGATCTTAAAGTGACCCAAAATCAAGATCTTTAAGTGACGTAAATCAAGATCTTTCAGTGACGTGAATCAAGATCTTTCAGTGACATGATTCAAGATTAAGGTAATTTTTAGGTGACGTTAATCAAGATCTTAGGTTATCTTTAAAATACCTGAATCAAGATCTTTAAGTGACGTGAATCAAGATCTTAAAGTGACCCAAAATCAAGATCTTTAAGTGACGTAAATCAAGATCTTTAAGTGACGTAAATCAAGATCTTTCAGTGACATGATTCAAGATTAAGGTAATTTTTAGGTGACGTTAATCAAGATCTTAGGTTATCTTTAAAATACCTGAATCAAGATCTTAAGGTTATTTTAATTGACTTGAATCAAGATCTTAGGTTATCTTTAAGTTACGTGAATCACGATTTCCAGGTCATCTCTAGGTGACTTGAATCAAGATCTTAGATTATCTTTAAGTACATGAATCAAGATCTTCAGGACATCTTTAACTGACGTTTATCAAGATCTATAGACCATCTTTAAGTGACTTGAATCAAGACCTTTAGGTCATCTTTAGGTGACGTGAATCAAGATCTAAGGTCATTTTTAGGTGACGTGAATCAAGATCTTTAAGTCATCTTTAGATGACGTGAATCAAGATCTTAGGTCATCTTAAGTTGACGTGAATTAACATTTTTAAATCATCTTTAGATGACGTGAATCAAGATCTTTAAATCATCTTTAGGTGACGTGAATCTTGTTCTTATGTCTTCTTTAGGTGTCATGAATCAAGATCTTAGATCATCTTTAGGTGACGTGAATCAAGATCTTAGGTCATCTTTAGGTGACGCGAATCAAGATCTTTAAATCATCTTAAGGTGACGTGAATCAAGATTTTAAATCATCTTAAGGTGACGTGAATCAAGATCTTTAAGTCACCTTAGTGATGTGAATCAAGATCTTTAAGTCATCTTTAGGTGACGTGAATCAAGATATAAGGTCATTTTTAGGTGACTTGAATTAAAATCTTTAAATCATTTTAGGTGACGTGAATCAAGTTCTTTAAATCATCTTAAGTTGTTGTGAATCAAGATCTTAGGTCATCTTTAGGTGACGTGAATCAAGATCTTAGTTCATCTTTAGGTGACGTGAATCAAGATCTTTAAATCATCTTTAGGTGACGTGAATTAAGATCTTTAAATCATCTTTAGGTGACGTGAATCAAGATCTGAAGTCATCTTTAGTTGACGTGAATCAAGATCTTTAAATCATCTTTAGGTGACATGAATCAAGATCTTAGGTCATCTTTAGATGACATGAATTAAGATCTTAGGTCATCTTTAGGTGACGTGAATCAAGATCTTTAAGTCATCTTTAGGTGACGTGAATCAAGATCTTAGGTCATCTTAAGGTGACGTGAATCAAGTTCTTAGGCCATCTTTAAGTTACCTAAATCAAGATCTTTGGGTCATCTTTAAGTTACGTGAATGAAGATATTTAAGTCATCTTTAAGTGGCGCGAATCAAGATCTTTAGGCCATCTTTAGGTGACGTTAACCAAGATTGTTAGGTTATCTTTAAGTTACGGGAATCAAGATCTTTAAGTCATCTTTAAGTGACGTGAATTAAGATCTTTAAGTCATCTTTAAGTGACGTGAATTAAGGTTATAAAGTCATCTTTAAGTGATGTGAATTAAGATCTTTTATTGCTCCAAATTTTGTTTAGTAACAACCAATGCTTTTGCTTCAAAAAGTCAATGTTACCAAGAAATTATGTCTGCATATCAGCAGACATCTTGTTGTTACTCAAGAGAGATTTAAAGAAACATCATTTCCATTGTTTCTAATCCGATCAGGTTAAAATTTTGTAAACTGTTGGGAATGTCTATGGAAAGTGCGCTTTCTTACCATTTTAGGAATTCGGAAGGACTCCGGAAAAATCCGGTTAAAATAACAACCCGGGACTTCCATGGTGACGAATACGCCCTAAAGACATCTATTTGAATTAAACTAATTATGGACTATTTGTCCGCTTTTTCTAGATTCTCACACTTAGTAAGCTAAAATTGTTAATATTCTGAATAAAAGCATTAGACAAAACGCTTAAAAGTGTCGCCACATAATTGCTGATACGATGACTTTTACTTGCTCGCAAGTTTACATTCTAGTTTCTAATAAAGTTACGATTCTTTTGACATTGATCGCAATAAGTTCAATTCTATTCAGAAATCAGCTTTTTTTAGCAGAGGAAACCGGAATGATCAGAAAAAAACGCTACGGTACGGAAACTAACAAATCATTACTCTTGCATTTGTTTAAGCAGTGTTCTATATTACACCGGAAGTAAGACGACCTGACACCGAGACCCTCCCATTGAAATTATTAACTTCAATGTAACATCTAGGTTTGGTACAAGTTTCAGAGATTCTTGACAATAAAATCAACAATAATTTACTTTAAAATCCTACAGTAATATTTTCCTAGGAAAAATATTTAAATGGACTTATGATGGTAAATGCAACGGTTCAAATCCTTTTGTTTAAATTTAAGCGCTACGTAACGGGTGTAGCTAGCTGGACAGGAGGCGCGCGCCTTTCCGGTCGGAGCACCCGGCCTTACTTCTTTGATGGAAAATGCACGTTTTTGGCAGCAGTTATCCCGTCAACAAAAACTAAATACGGAATTAGTACTAAAATTAACATGCGACACAATAAATATTGATGAAAGAATGTTAGAACTATCTTTTTTAAGTACGAAGTTCGGAATTCAATAATGTAAGTTCTGGTGGAGTGACTTATTCTATATTGGAAAACCCTCAAACATCCAAAAGATCCTCAAACGTCTAAAATTTTAATAAGTTAAGAAAAAAGAAAGAAAGACAGAAAGAAGGAAACAAAGAAAGAAAATATATAAATAATTAAGAAACATATCCTTACTCACCGTGCGTGATTTGTAATAGTAGCAATACTAAAAATGACTGTAAATAGTGTTAAGTAGCTGATGTCATATGATAGATTGAAGTTAGACACGCCCATTTGTAAACATTTCTTTAACAACAGGGAGGAAAACAGAACAACCATTATGAAAGTTCCTTCTGGGGGTAAATGTACTAGCATATACAGAAACATCTGTTGCCTTCCATATATGCATGGGTAAATATTGAGTTCCAGGTAATTGTTGTTGATAAGTTATCACATCATCTCTATCAATCCATGTATGTTAAACAGCATGACTCGATAAATCCTTCAAAATCGTAAAAACTAAATACCAAAGTGTAATCACATCATCTCTACCAATCCGTGTATGTAACAGCATGACTCGATAAACCCTTCAAAATCGTAAGGTGTTATCACATCATCTCTAACAATCCGTGAATGTAACAGCATAACTCGATAAACCCTTCAAAATCGTAAAAACTAAATACCAAAGTGTAATCACATCATCTCTACCAATCCGTGTATGTAACAGCATGACTCGATAAACCCTTCAAAATCGTAAGGTGTTATCACATCATCTCTAACAATCCGTGAATGTAACAGCATAACTCGATAAACCCTTCAAAATCGTAAAAACTAAATACCAAGGTTCCTAAACATATAGATAGATAGATAGATAGATAGATAGAACAAAGAAAGTAAGATAGATAGATAGATAGATAGATAGATAGATAGAAAGTAAGAAAAAAAAAGAAAACTGATAGATAGATAGATAGATAGATAGATAGATAGATAGATAACTTTTTGATTGTGTTCTATTACAATCGCAACGGATTCCAAATCGGTGGCTTACAAAAAAAGATTTAAAATAAATTATTATAATCATATTTATGCTGGTAATAACCCCAAAAACATATTAAAATAAAATGGTTTGCAATGTTAAAACCTTAACAAAAACATTTGTTACAGTTATAGTTCAATCCGTGTGCTTTCATACAAATACGAAAACTTTAATGGAAACAGCCGAGTTTTACAGCTAAAACACAAAAGAGCGCATTCCTCTCAAAAAGTTTCTCTACAGGTTTGAAAATTATAATTTAAATAGAAGGAAATGATGGTAGATAATATCTACATAATGTATAAATAGACATGGGTATGAAGTCTGACGTACAAAATGATAACATCTTAATGGCGGTGACACGGTCTACAGCGTGTGTGTGTGTGTGTGTATGTGTGTGTGGCAAGACGAACGAAATAATAACATCTTATGGCTCTGACAAAGTCTACACTCGGTGTGTGGTAAGACGTACGGAATGATAACATCTTTATAGCTGTGACAAGGTCTACACTGGGTGTGTGGTAAGACGTACGGGATGATAACAGCTTTATGGCTGTGACAGATTATACACTCGATATGGGATAAGACGTACGAAATGATAACATCGGAATGGCTGTGACATGATCTACACTGGGTGTGTGGCAAGGCGTACGGAATGATAATATATTAATGGCTGTGACAAGGTCTACACTGAGTGTGTGGTAAAACGTACGAAACAATAACATCCTAATCAAGCAGCTGTGTGAACCGAATTTCTTTAGTGGATAAATCCTGTCCAATAGAGCCAACTTACACAACATGTCACTTGAAAGAAATACTTTGAAAAAATGTTTTCAACCAAAAACCTGTAGATGTGAACATACAACAAAACACCATAGTGGATTTGTTACCTGTAGGTGTCCCTAATTTCGAAAACGAAACTAAGACTTTTATAGCTTGTTATAAGGTCATGTAGGACAGGTGAAATGTTTAAGGAGTAATCTGATTTAATCTAATCATGCTGATACGAATAAGTAATTTGAAACACTAAAATTGCATGTTTGTCTCTGTAATTATCATCCAAGGTTGCAAAAAGGAGATAATGATACAGTCTGTTGTAAAAGTAACCAATGTTCAATGGTTTTTATATATTATATGGCAACTTTGGTACAATTTGGTTCTGTTTGGATTCATGGTTTACTGTTGAAGACTATACTGAGTAGAGGGGACTACAGAGAATTATATTGGAGCAGATCCATGGTATAATGGTGTGAAGTAAAGGAATCTAGACAGGCCTATATAGTGGAGTGGAGTCCTAGTGTACTAGTGTGGAGTAGAGAGAACTATAGAGGACTATACTGAGTTGAGTCATGGTATAATGTTGTGGAGGTTGCGGAGAAAAGAGGACTATACTGGTGTGGCGTTAAGAGGACTACAAAGGACAATACTGGAGTGGAGCCATTTTATACGGATGTGAAGTAGAGAGGACTACAGAGGATTAAACTGTAGTTAAGTCATTGTGTACTGGAATGGAGCAGAGAGGACTACAGAGGATTACATTGGAATGAAGCCATTGTATACTGGATTGGAGTAGAGGTAACTTCAGAGGATTATACTGGAATAAAGCCATTGTATACTGGAATGGAGTAGATGGGACTACAGAGGATTATGCCGGAATGGAGTAGAGAGGACTACAGATGACTATACTGGGGTTGAATAATTATATATTGGAATGGAGTAAAGAGGACTACAGAGGATTATACTGGAATGAAGCCATTGTATACTGGAATGGAGTAGAGGTAACTTCAGAGGATTATACTGGAATAAAGCCATTGTATACTGGAATGGAGTAGATGGGACTACAGAGGATTATGCCGGAATGGAGTAGAGAGGACTACAGAGGATTATACTGGAATGAAGCCATTGTATACTGGAATGGAGTAGATGGGACTACAGAGGATTATGCCGGAATGGAGTAGAGAGGACTACAGAGGATTATACTGGGGATGAATAATTATATATTGGAATGGAGTAAAGAGGACTACAGAGGATTATACTGGAATGAAGCCATTGTATACTGGAATGGAGTAGAGGTAATTTCAGAGGATTATACTGGAATAAAGCCATTGTATACTGGAATGGAGTAGATGGGACTACAGAGGATTATGCCGGAATGGAGTAGAGAGGACTACAGAGGATTATACTGGGGATGAATAATTATATATTGGAATGGAGTAAAGAGGGCTACAAAGGATTATACTGGAATGAAACCATTGTATACTGGAATGGGGTAGAGGAGACTACAGAGGACTATACTGGGGATGAGTTACGGTATACTGGAGTAGAGTAGAGAGAGCTGCAGAGGATTATTTGTCAGGGAAAGGTGCTATCTGGCCTTTAACTTACAACACTAAGCAAGAACACTTAGCTTCGACAATAAAGATATTTATATTCAGCCTTATTTGTTTCTGAATACTGATGTACAGTTACTAAGTAATTCCGATTATTACTCGATTAATTGATCGATTATGCCACTCCGAGTATCGATTACTTTTATTGTCCGATTGGACATCACAAATAAATGTATAAAAACAGTTTGTCAATGTTGCATAGGTGTTTGTTATCTGTTGTTATCTGTTTGTTCCAAACAGCATGCCATTCGCTTCTGAAACATTTACCAACTCAAGTTAACCATGAATGACCAACTGAGAACTTCATTCCAGAAGTGGTTTCAAATCATCATAAATACCTGTCGAATTTTTTATTAGCCTGTTTCACTTTCTTCTGTGATTTTCTTGTGGTTAAGCGGTCTTACTTTAGAATAGGAACACAGTCTAGTTGTATAGTTAAGATGTATGATTAAGAAAAATAATAATAAACCCCTAGCGAAAAAAATATTTCGATGTTCTTGCGGACCTTTTGGACACATTTTACTTTCTTTCTCAATCCCTTTTAATTTCCCAGAGTGTAAGGAGGTTGCAGCCCCCGAAACTATGCAAATTACCGCTGATGAAATGATCTGGTCATTTCTTGCATTTCAGTGATTGGACATCTTTGCGATTGATGTTGGCAAGTTTTCTTTCTTCTCTTAACTATTTAGTATTCTATATTAATGGAGTTAAGGTCTAGACCACTTTCTTGTTAAAACATTGTGCTTTTCCTATTGTTTAATCTATTTGAATTACTTTGATGAGGATTTTTTTTAAATTAAGGTATTTCTTTGATAATGAAGTTTGAAGTCGGGATTTACCACAACAGAGAAAAAAGCGTTAAGTATTATTTAAGGACTTGGAATTCAAAATTATCATGATCGTTTGTTGGTATTATTTTGTTCTTTATTTTGGTATTTATTTTAGTATTATTTCGTTCGTTTTGTTGGTATTATTTCGTTCGTTTTGTTGGTATTATTTTGTTTGTTTTGTTGGTATTATTTCGTTTGTTTTGTTGGTATTATTTTGTTCGTTTTGTTGGTATTATTTTGTTCGTTTTGTTGGTATTATTTTGGTCGTTTTGTTGGTATTACTTGTTTCTTTTGTTGGTATTATTTTGTTCGTTTTGTTGGTATTATTTTGTTCGTTTTGTTGGTATTATTTTGTTCGTTTTGTTGGTAATATTTTGTTCATTTTGTTGTTATTATTTTGTTCGTTTTTATGGTATTATTTTGTTTGTATTATTTTGTTCGTTTTGTTGTTATTACTTGTTTCTTTTGCTGGTATTATTTTGTTCGTTTTGTTGGTATTATTTCGGTCGTTTTGTTGGTATTACTTGTTTCTTTTGTTGGTATTATTTTGTTCGTTTTGTTGGTATTATTTTGTTCGTTATGTTGGTATTATTTTGTTCGTTTTGTTTGTATTACTTGTTTGTTTTGTTTGTTTTATTTTGTTCGTTTTGTTGGTATTATTTTGTTCATTTTGTTGGTATTATTTTGTTCGTTTTGTTGGTAATATTTTGTTTGTTTTGTTGGTATTATTTTGTTCGTTTTGTTGGTATTATTTTGTTCGTTTTGTTGGTAATATTTTGTTCATTTTGTTGTTATTATTTTGTTCGTTTTTATGGTATTATTTTGTTTGTTTTGTTTGTATTATTTTGTTCGTTTTGTTGTTATTACTTGTTTCTTTTGCTGGTATTATTTTGTTCGTTTTGTTGGTATTATTTCGGTCGTTTTGTTGATATTACTTGTTTCTTTTGTTGGTATTATTTTGTTCGTTTTGTTGGTATTACTTGTTTCTTTTGTTGGTATTATTTTGTTCGTTTTGTTGGTATTATTTTGTTCGTTTTGTTGGTATTATTTTGTTCGTTTTGTTGGTAATATTTTGTTCGTTTTGTTGTTATTATTTTGTTCGTTTTTATGGTATTATTTTGTTTGTTTTGTTTGTATTATTTTGTTCGTTTTGTTGTTATTACTTGTTTCTTTTGCTGGTATTATTTTGTTCGTTTTGTTGGTATTATTTCGGTCGTTTTGTTGGTATTACTTGTTTCTTTTGTTGGTATTATTTTGTTCGTTTTGTTGGTATTATTTTGTTCGTTATGTTGGTATTATTTTGTTCGTTTTGTTTGTATTACTTGTTTGTTTTGTTTGTTTTATTTTGTTCGTTTTGTTGGTATTATTTTGTTCGTTTTGTTGGTATTATTTTGTTCGTTTTGTTGGTAATATTTTGTTTGTTTTGTTGGTATTTTTTTGTTCGTTTTGTTGGTATAATTTGTTTGTTTTGTTCGTATTATTTTGATTGTTTTTCTTGGTTATTTTTGTGGGTTTTGTTGGTATTATTTTGTTCGTTTTGTTGGTAATTTTTTGTTTGTTTTGTTGGTATTATTTTGTTGGTTTTGATGGTATTTTTTTGTTCGTTTTGTTGGTATTATTTTGTTCGTTTTGTTGGTATTATTTTGTTCGTTTTGTTGGTATTATTTTGTTTGTTTTGTTGGTATTATTTTGTTTGTTTCGTTGGTATTATTTTGTTGGTTTTGTTGGTATTATTTTTTTTGGTTTTGTTGGTATTATTTTGCTTGTTTTGTTGGTATTTCTTTGTTCGTTTTGTTGGTATTATTTTGTTTGTTTCGTTGGTATCATTTTGTTGGTTTTGTTGATATTGTTTTGTTGGTTTTCTTAGTATTATTTTGTTTGTTTCGTTTGTATTATTTTGTTGGTTTTGTTGGTATTGTTTTGTTTCTTTTGTTGGTATTATTTTGTTGGTTTTGTTGGTATTTCTTTGTTTGTTTTGTTGGTATTATTTTGTTCGTTTTGTTGGTATTATTTTGTTTGTTATGTTGGTATTATTTTGTTTGTTTTTTTGGTATTACGTTGTTTGTTTTGTTGGTATTATTTTGTTTGTTTTGTTGGTATTATTTTGTTTGTTACGTTGGTATTATTATGTTTGTTTTGTTTGAATTATTTTCTTTGTTTTGTTGATATTATTTTGTTTGTTTTGTTGGTATTATTTTGTTCGTTTTGTTGGTATTATTTTGTTTGTTATGTTTGTATTATTTTGTTTGTTTTGTTGGTATTTTTTTGTTCGTTTTGTTGGTATTATTTTGTTAGTTTAGTTGGTATTGTTTCGTTCGTTTTGTTTGTATTTTTTTTGTTCGTTTTGTTGGTATTACTTGTTTGTTTTGTTGGTATTATTTTGTTTTTATGTTGGTAATATTTTGTTCGTTTTGTTGGTGTTATTTGTTTGTTTTGTTGGTATAACTTGTTTGTTTTGTTGGTATTATTTTGTTTGTTTTGTTGGTATTATTTTGTTTGTTATGTTGCTTTTATTTGTTGATTGTGTTGGTATTTTTTGTTCGTTTTGTTGGTATTTATTTGTTCGTTTTGTTGGTATTATCTTGTTTGTTTTGTTGGTATTATTTTGTTCGTTTTGTTGGTATAACTTGTTTGTTTTGTTGGTATTATTTTGTTCGTTTTGTTTGTATTACTTTTTTTTTTCTTGGTATTATTTTGTTTGTTTTGTTCGTATTATTTTGAATGTTTTCTTGGTATTTTTTTGTTGGTTTTGTTGGTATTATTTTGTTCGTTTTGTTGGTAATTTTTTGTTTCTTTTGTTTGTATTATTTTGTTGGTTTTGTTGGTATTTTTTTGTTTCTTTTGTTGGTATTATTTTGTTGGTTTTGTTGGTATTTTTTTGTTCGTTTTGTTGGTATTATTTTGTTCGTTTTGTTGGTATTATTTTGTTCTTTTGTTGGTATTATTTTGTTTGTTTTGTTGGTATTATTTTGTTTGTTATGTTGCTTTTATTTTGTTGGTTTTGTTGGTATTTTTTTGTTCGTTTTGTTGGTATTATTTTGTTCGTTTTGTTGGTATTATCTTGTTTGTTTTGTTGGTATTATTTTGTTCGTTTTGTTGGTATTACTTGTTTGTTTTGTTGGTATTATTTTGTTCGTTTTGTTTGTATTACTTTTTTTTTGTTGGTATTATTTTGTTTGTTTTGTTGGTATTATTTTGATTGTTTTCTTGGTATTTTTTGTTGGTTTTGTTGGTATTAATTTGTTCGTTTTGTTGGTAATTTTTTTGTTTCTTTTGTTGATATTATTTTGTTGGTTTTGTTGGTATTTTTTTGTTCGTTTTGTTGGTATTATTTTGTTCATTTTGTTGGTATTATTTTGTTCGTTTTATTGAAATTATTTTGCTTGTTTTGTTGGTATTTCTTTGTTCGTTTTTTTGGTATTATTTTGTTTGTTTCGTTGGTATTATTTTGTTCGTTTTGTTGGTAATTTTTTTGTTTCTTTTGTTGGTATTATTTTGTTGGTTTTGTTGGTATTTCTTTGTTCGTTTTGTTGATATTATTTTGTTCGTTTTGTTGGTATTATTTTGTTGGTTTTGTTGGTATTATTTTTTTTGTTATGTTGGTATTATTTTGTTTGTTTTGTTGGTATTATATTGTTGTTTGTTTTGTTGGTATTATTTTGTTTGTTTTGTTGGTATTATTTTGTTTGTTACGTTGGTATTATTATGTTTGTTTTGTTTGTATTATTTTCTTTGTTTTGTTGGTATTATTTTGTTTGTTTTGTTGGTATTATTTTGTTTGTTTTGTTGGTATTATTTTATTCGTTTTCTTGGCATTATTTTCTTTGTTATGTTTATATTATTTTGTTTGTTTTGTTGGTATTATTTTGTTCGTTTTGTTGGTATTATTTTGTTAGTTTAGTTGGTATTGTTTCGTTCGTTTTGTTGGTATTTTTTTGTTTGTTTTGTTGATATAATTTCTTTCTTTTTTTTTTGTATTTTTTTTGTTCGTTTTGTTGGTATTATTTTGTTCGTTTTGTTGGTATTACTTGTTTGTTTTGTTGGTATTATTTTGTTTTTATGTTGGTATTATTTTGTTCGTTTTGTTGGTATTACTTGTTTGTTTGTTGGTATTATTTTGTTTTATGTTGGTATTATTTTGTTCGGTTTGTTGGTATTATTTTGTTTGTTTTGTTGGTATTTTTTTTGTTTGTTTTTTTGGTATTATTTCGTTCGTTTTGTTGGTATTATTTTGTTCATTTTGTTGGTATTATTTCGTTTGTTTTGTTTGTATTATTTTGTTAGTTTTGCTGGTATTACTTTGTTTGTTTTGTTGGTATTATTTTGTTAGTTTTGTTGGTATTACTTTGTTCATATTTTGTTGGTAATACTTTGTTTGTTTTTTTATTTTGTTGGTATTATTTTGTTTGTTTTGTTGGTATTATTTTGTTTGTTTTGTTGGTATTACTTTGTTTGTTTTGTTGGTATTATTTTGTTCGTTTTGTTGGTATTATTTTGTTTGTTTTCTTGGTATTATTTTGTTTGTTTTCTTGGTATTATTTTGTTTGTTATGTTGCTTTTATTTTGTTGATTGTGTTGGTATTTTTTGTTCGTTTTGTTGGTATTTATTTGTTCGTTTTGTTGGTATTATCTTGTTTGTTTTGTTGGTATTATTTTGTTCGTTTTGTTGGTATAACTTGTTTGTTTTGTTGGTATTATTTTGTTCGTTTTGTTTGTATTACTTTTTTTTTTCTTGGTATTATTTTGTTTGTTTTGTTCGTATTATTTTGAATGTTTTCTTGGTATTTTTTTGTTGGTTTTGTTGGTATTATTTTGTTCGTTTTGTTGGTAATTTTTTGTTTCTTTTGTTTGTATTATTTTGTTGGTTTTGTTGGTATTTTTTTGTTTCTTTTGTTTGTATTATTTGTTAGTTTTGCTGGTATTACTTTGTTTGTTTTGTTGGTATTATTTTGTTAGTTTTGTTGGTATTACTTTGTTCATATTTTGTTGGTAATACTTTGTTTGTTTTTTTATTTTGTTGGTATTATTTTGTTTGTTTTGTTGGTATTATTTTGTTTGTTTTGTTGGTATTACTTTGTTTGTTTTGTTGGTATTATTTTGTTCGTTTTGTTGGTATTATTTTGTTTGTTTTCTTGGTATTATTTTGTTTGTTTTCTTGGTATTATTTTGTTGTTATGTTTGTATTATTTTGTTTGTTTTGTTGGTATTATTTTGTTCGTTTTACTGGTATTATTTGTTACTTTAGTTGGTATTATTTCGTTCTTTTTGTTGGTATTTTTTGTTTGTTTTGTTGGTATTATTTCGTTCGTTTTGTTTGTGTATTTTTGTTTGTTTTGTTGGTATTATTTTGTTTCGTTTTGTTGGTAATACTTGTTCGTTTTTCTGGTATTATTTTGTTTGTTTTGTTGGTATTATTTTGTTTGTTATTTTGGTATTATTTCGTTCGTTTTGTTGGTATTATTTGTTCGTTTTGTTGGTATTATTTTGTTCCTTTTGTTGTTATTATTTTGTTTGTTTTGTTGGTATTATTTTGTTTGTTTTGTTGGTATTATTTTGTTTGTTTTGTTGGTATTACTTGTTTGTTTTGTTGGTATGATTTTGTTCGTTTTGTTGGTATTATTTTGGTCGTTTTGTTGGTATTATTTCGATTGTTTTGTTGGTATTTTTTTGTTCGTTTGTTGGTATTATTTTTTTCGTTTTGTTGGTATTATTTTGTTCTTTTTGTTGATATTATTTTGTTCGTTTTGTTGGTATTATTTTGTTGGTTTTGTTGGTATTATTTTTTTTGTTATGTTGGTATTATTTTGTTTGTTTTGTTGGTATATATTGTTGTTTGTTTTGTTGGTATTATTTTGTTTGTTTTGTTGGTATTATTTTGTTTGTTACGTTGGTATTATTATGTTTGTTTTGTTTGTATTATTTTCTTTGTTTGTTGGTATTATTTGTTTGTTTTGTTGGTATTATTTTGTTTGTTTTGTTGGTATTATTTTATTCGTTTTCTTGGTATTATTTTCTTTGTTATGTTTATATTATTTTTGTTTGTTTTGTTGGTATTATTTTGTTCGTTTTGTTGGTATTATTTTGTTAGTTTAGTTTTGTATTGTTTCGTTCGTTTTGTTGGTATTACTTGTTTGTTTTGTTGGTATTATTTTGTTCGTTTTGTTTGTATGACTTTTTTTTTTGTTGGTATTATTTTGTTTGTTTCGTTGGTATTATTTTGATTGTTTCTTGGTATTTTTTGTTGGTTTTGTTGGTATTAATTTGTTCGTTTTGTTGGTAATTTTTTGTTTCTTTTGTGATATTATTTTGTTGGTTTTGTTGGTATTTTTTTTGTTCGTTTTTGTTGGTATTATTTTGTTCATTTTGTTGGTATTATTTTGTTCGTTTTATTGAAAATTATTTTGCTTGTTTTGTTGGTATTTCTTTGTTCGTTTTTGGTATTATTTTGTTTGTT
>JARBDR010000375.1:0-99195 GCA_029721355.1 Tegillarca granosa | reverse complement strand
CAACTCATTTGTGTCTTCATTATTCCAATCTCTGCATTATCATACTATTAGGAGGGAAGAATAATGTGTACTGGCAAAAGCCATAATTCTGCAAAGTCCACAAAAACAATTTAATATTATAAGTATATAGCAAATGAGGCAAAAGTATAAGTGTAAACATCCTGATACATTGTGACACCATTGGTGTGGTTCACTTAGTACTTTTTTTTACAAGTGGACTTAAACAGAAACATTGAAGAATAAACCTACTGTAATTTTATCAAACTATACACCAACAACTAGACATGCATACATGGCTGCCATATTCCATGATATTTTTGTTGAGTTTTTTTTATGTTAAACAAAATCATAAAAAAACTAGATGATTGTCAGCCAAAAAAGTATTACAAAATTATATTAATATAATTAATTAATATCAATAATATTTTTAGCCCCCTGTTACCTGTACAAAGTACAGAAGGTCATGCCCCAGGCATGAGTGAGCATCCAATTTTAAATTAAAGTTTTTCCCTGTTTATCGACCTAGATGTGCAGGCAGGCTATGCAGTTCTTTTCACAGCTCTTGTAAATTTTTTGGTTTTGCAAATGTGTTTAGCCCACCTCTTTTTATTATTATAAATATTATTTTCTTTATATTCAACAGACTTGATGATTTGGATACTACTTATGTAGGTGATAATGATAGAGACAAAGTTTATGAAAATTTTTCCAGGTAACATTATACATTTATCAACTGGTTTAATAATGATGGAGGTTACAAGCTATTTTATTACCCAAAGCCTAGGGCTGCCATTTTATTATACCAATGTATAATTGTATTTTCTTATAATTTTTGTAGCATAAAAATGTTCACTACATTATGATCATTTGTAATATCTCTTTGATGCACACCAATAACACAATACTGTGTGAGTTGTACCACACAGAAAATGGTGTTTAAATGCACAAAATATCATATACATTGGATAGTTCTTTGCTGAGGCTGGAAAAGTAAAACCTAAGTCTTCCCTTATGGCAACTATAGTCAAATAGCTTGACAAAAACTGCTAATTTTTTCCGCCTTACGAAATTGTATACATTCAGGTAAGTTCCCTGAAGGTGACATAATGTTCCTTATAGGATTTATCCCATTTTTTTTTTTTGGATGGAAAAAAATTTAAGGAAGTGAAAGAAAGATTAAGCTCTGTTGAGCATGAATTGGGGAGTCTAACGGAAAAATTGAAACGTTTGAGGAAAAGACCCAGTCATGTTCTACAGGAACATCCAGATGATGACTTGCAGTTATACAATGATATAACATTATCTTGTTTTGAAAAATATTATCACAAATGAAAGGATGCATCAAAAATGGCCCAGTAAGCTTATGCTTGCTGCTTTTGATAAAGACTATATTGTTTCTCATTCAATTACGGGACAAAAGTCGAATAAAGATCATGTACCTAAACCTGCCATGCATGCATGGTCCAACAGTGAAAGCAATTAAAAATTTACTGCATGAAAAACTGGGGAACCATTTTCGATCGTGCATGGCAGGATTCAAAATGTTCAAAGAGTCCTCAGAGCTTGGGACAAGCAAAAAAGAATAAATGCATTAGTGCAGAACTCAGCTGCCAATACACCCCAAAGTTGTAACATTTATCATGTTTTGATATGACCACCATTCAGTATGTTATGCATGTATGTCGCCCTTGATAGGTGACGTCACACTCACTTTTGTATGCAGTAATAAATGGCTGAACACGTACGTCGTCTCTGAGTACTTATTATTATCTGGGCGATGTTATGCATCTAAGTTGCCATCCAGAGAAGCTGGATCAATAATCCACATTGCATGGTGTCAGAAGCAAGATGCATTTAAACGGAATACCGCATCCACGGATGGGACTGGGAATCAAGCAATTTGCCAGAGGCGTGGAAGAAATTCCAACACCACGTGGAATTGGTTTTCAAAGGACCGCTGGTGAAGGAGAAGGAAGAAAATGTTTTGTGTAGTTACTTAATGTTATGGGTTGGAGACAAAGAGAGAGATATATTCAACACATGGAACCTTTCTGTCGACAAAGCCAAAAAGTTGGAAATTACTTTACCAGATTTCAGGCATACGTACAGCCTAAACTGAACCTGGTGTAAGCACGATATAAATTCAACAGTGAGATTCAAGGTTCGAATACATTTGACCATAAGGTGAGACTTGGGTTTTACTTTTATGAGTGTCAGGCATTGTTTTTGGCAGCAGTGGCGTAATGCCTAAATTGTGAAAGTTGTATGTTAATGTCAGGCGTGAAATCCAATCATGATTTGTTAATGATTTGTTTCCAAATATGGAGTTATGATTTGATAATGATTTGTTGGCTCATTTGCATATAAATCACTATCAAATCATGATTTGTTAGCTCATTTGCATGTGAAATTTTCATACTACCAAATCATTATCAAATCATGATTTGTTAGGTATTTGTTACGGTGATTTGTTAGCCTGTTTTTTTTTATTGGGATATGTCAATTTATGTTCCTAGTCAGTGGGATACCATTGTCAGAATGGCCCGAAAGAAAAAGCCTTATGAGGTATTTCCAATAAATATTCAGATATTTACAATTTTAGAGAAACAGCTAAAAAACTTTTTCCTCCAACTGCTGTTGACAGCAAACTTGGCAGAAGATAAATGGATGAAATTCAAATGGATCCAGTTTAGAAAGCATGATCCAGATTGCATGTTTATTAAATATGAACATGATGAGGAAGAATTTGACTGTTTTCGCATGAAGACAACAAGCAGGAAATCTGGAGTGTCACACATTGCAGAGAAAGTGCCACGTTGTTACATTGACAAACTTCCTATTTCTGTCACTAAAAGAATGATCTATTATCACTATGTAGCGATGGTACAATTCCGGAGGAATATCATCATTATTATAACAATATGAAGTGCAGTGATGATATTAGAGAAACTATTCCAGAGTCAGATTTGTATGACAAAGTGGAAGACATGGATGATGAAATATCTGTTAATACATAAGTTTCTAAACATAAACTACGTCGATTTATATTTTAGGATATCAAATTTTACGAGATTTAATATTTAGATAATTCAGTAACTAGGTTTTTTCTGTATGAATTATAACAAAAATTCCTTCAATTTTTATCTAAGGCTATGACAAATTTAGTTAAATACCAAATTAATTTTTTTATTCTTTTAACAAATTTAAATGAAGAATGTGATTGTTCTTCGGTATCAAGAATACCCCTGCGAAACTTTGTTCTACAAACGAGTACAGTTCTGGAATAATACTATAACATGAGGAACTGTTCTAGAACTGCACCATATGCAAGTTCTAGAATATTTGTTTTTGAACTGTTCTTGAACACTTTCAAGGATACATCCAGAACATTTGTATTACAATGCTCAGTTCTAAAAGCATCCTAGAAACATTCTAGAACATTTTAAGAATATTACAAGATAAAATTCAAATACAGAAATTTCTATTAAAGTTCTGAAAGGAATTCCAGAACATATTTAGAACTCTTCAAGAGCTACTTAAATTCTTGAAATGTTCTGAAGTAGAATTCAAGAACATATTAAGAACTCTTCAAGAGCAAATTAATTCTTGAAATATTCTTCAAATGTTCTGAAGTATAATTTCAGAACATTTTAAGAACTCTTCAAGAGCTACTTAATTCTTCAAATGTTCTGAAGTATAATTCCAGAACACATTTAGAACTCTTCAAGAGCAAGTTAATTCTTCAAATGTTCTAAAAATGTTCTGAAGTAGAATTCCAGAATATATTAAGAACTCTTCAAGAGCTAGTTAATTCTCTAAATGATCTAAAATACATGTAGCACTCCAGAACATATAAGCTCTCTTCAAGGGCTAGTTAATTCTTTAAATGTTCTTAATTAGAATAAAAGAACATATTTATAACTCTTTTTGAACTAGTAAATTCTTCATGTATTCTAAATGGAATTCTAGAAAAAAAATTGAATTAATTATCTTTTGAACTCCATGTACATGTACAATGTATATAAAATCTGAAGTTTCTATAGTTTTGTCAGAGTGAGAAACCAGTAAATTGACTCTTAAAAACTATTCTTTCATGAGGACAAAAATGCAATAATATTTATAACGCAACAAAAACTAATTTAAATTCTTGAATATATTTAGAACTACATTGTGTATTAAGAATATAGAATATTCTACACTGTATCAAGAACTATACATGTACCTGTACTAAATTTTTAATCTCACCAAACTGAACATCATTTGAAGACAGCATGACCATATTTATTTGGTAGTCTGCACACATAGTATGGGTCAACTGAATTAGCTTGTATTCTAGTGTCAATAAAGACAAGGACTTCACACAGTTCCTCAACATCCACCATTACTAAGTCTAAGTTCTCAGAGAATTTAACTGGAATTAAATGACTTACTACGGGAGCTCCTGGTATTTGTGAAGAATGGATTCTCTCCATATTTTTCAGAACTGCATAGACAAAATTTTCACATAAAACAAAATATTTGATGGCACCAATTTTGTCTCCACTATACCTTACGATGTTGCAGATTCTTTTTTGCATTCTGCTGTATCCTTCTGAGCAGTATTTTTTGTTATTTACCATAATTCTGTCTACTTTTGTGGCATTTGTTATGCATGTATTTTGCTGGAACAGTGCTATTTGTTCCTTAACCCAGTTTTCTGAATTCCCAAGTTTTTTTGTAGCACCAGCAACATCACAATTTGTTGCTTCTATTGTTACTTTCCATGAAGTAGTCTTTTTCAGATCTAGCCCTTTTTTACGAATATTAAGGATTGCTTGTCTGTACTTCATTACCTGTTTTAAGACACTACCTGTTCCATGCACAGCTTGAAGAAGCATAGCATTAGCATCTTCAAAAGGGAAACAGCTCCAACACCAGATTGGACCCCACAACTTAACATACTCTGGGAGATGCAAAGATGTGTTATGAATATTTAACCCACACGATCCATTCCCATAAAGACGTTGGAAGGAAGCATAAAACTGATTAAGTAAGTCTACAGCATGTTCCAAAGAGGTTGGTGTAATTGAATCACCAAGAAGGATATAAATTGCCTCAGCAAAACATACTAGGTTTTTCATGTATTCTTCCTCAAGAAATCCTCTGACACATGGGATGGAATAGTATAGTAGCCATGTTTGGAGTTCTGTTGCTTTAAAATGTTGATAATGTTTTTCCAAATCCCTTGGGAGTCTTTCAATGTTGGAAGGAGGTTTGATGTTCTTCATTCTCTTTGAAATTACTTTTATGTGTTTTCCAATAAAATGTTTTTTTTTACTTTCAGAAGGAGAAAACCACTTACTAAGCAATAATTTTGTAATACCGAGTAACACACCATATAATCTGGCACAGTACCATCTACAATGTTGTAACTCTGAAGATTAGCCAGTTCAGACATTCCTTTAAATCCTTTAGATCTCTTGATGTTAGAGCCTTCATTCATATTTATAATGATACTTTCATCACTGCGTCTTGAGTACCTTGATTCTGCATTTCTATAAGGAAAACACTTAGTATGTCCTTTTCCTTGTGCCACAGTCAAGCCTGGCTCTGTGCAGGTAATACAAGCATACTCTCCATTGAAGTAAGACATATTCAAGGTTTCAGCTTTTGCAGGCAAGTCAGTGATACAACAAAGAACAGACAATTTCACAGTATATGTCTCTTCTTCTATTGTCACTTCAACTCCATCATTGTAAATGGTATTCATTTCTTCTGAGAAGATTTTAAGGAAGGATTGAAAGGGAGGTTTACCCTTTCCTTGCCAAAGCCCCATCAAAAGAATATTTTCTCGTGCGAAGCGTAACATTGGGCTAAGTTCATTAATGGCTAAGAAAATGGGCCACAGTTCTATCTTTGAAGATGAATACAAACTGACACCATCGGTGTTAAATATAGCAGTCAAATTATTTTTGGTCCGGTCCAAGAAAAGGCCATCTCCCATCATTGCCCTGTAGGATGCTCCATCTGTTATATCAGTCAGTTCCTTTGAGCCATTGTTTTTTCTTTCAAAAGATGCCTCTCTGTTAAATTGTATGTCATCCCAAATGCCTGAAAAAGAAGATTATGCTATGAATGGTATCATGAGCCTGTCAATGACACTTAATATCTTGAAATAAAGGTAATAACAAAACTTCTGAACTTGAAGGATCAATCTCAAATGCCCATTCGAAAAGACAAATTAAGGTAGACACACAGAAGAAATGGAAGTTCACAATGGTCCTGACTTGGTACAGGCATTTCAAATGAAGTGGTGGGTTGAACCAAGTTTTATAGCGCCAAACCTCCCTCTTTCATTGCGATCTTAGGATCGTAGTAACAAAAAAACAACATTGTTGTGAGACAAAATACATATAGGGGTATTTAGGTGATCATCTCAACTATGTAGATTGATGCTTTTCATGTATACCTGGTGTTTGCAGAAGATCAGTGAGCTGTTCCTTGATGTCTGTAAATAAAAAACACTGCAAAGGTTGGCGTCCTTTTTTCTGCTGGCTTGACAAGGGTCCTTTGTAACGTAAACCCTCACAATTAGTTGTACCACAACAAAACATATCTACATTTGATGGAAATACTTGTTTACATATTATACAGTAATGGAACTCTTTCAATGAAACATCTTCAATATTAGACATAATTTTTCCAAAGTCCATATCAGATAATTCTTCGCAACTTGGAAATGTACATTTAAAAGTGTTGATTATGTCCCTGGTTGTACTTGCAGAAAATTTATTTCTAAGAAAGCAAGAAACTAGAGAAAGTGTTTGGAACTCTTTTTCGGGTATACCAAAATCATTACTCTCTTTTTTCAGTGAGATTTTCTTCTCTGTCTGTTTCTGTTTCATTGTCTGAGTGGAAAGAAGAGTTTGTAGATTCATCTGAATGGAAAGAAAAGTCAATTGTCTCTTCTGAATGAAAAGAGGAGTTGAAGGATTCTTTGTCTATGCTATCTAAGGAATCAGTGCTACTACATGACAAATCATCACAACCACCAACAAATTCATATTGATTTATATTATTTGAATCACTGTCATTCTGATTGTCTGATTTCAAACTTTCCTCCAATGATGAACATGTAGAGCTTCCATCTTGAAACATACACGTATTCTGTGAATTATGTGAACAGTCAGATTGAAAATTCTTTTCAGGACTTTCTGTATTATTCAACAAACTACATGATGTATTATTAATCGGTTGTGAGCAGTCATCTGAATATTGTAATGCATCATCACATAAATTGGGTCTCTTTCCATTCTGAACTGTCTCTGATGAAATTGAAGATGAGTACTGTGTCTGCTTCTGATCTGAAGTTCCTAAAATACAAGAGAAAAATACATCACATGAAGAATTATTGAAAAATTCCTTGGAAAAACACATTTTGATGGATCTCTCTTCAAGTTCTTTTTTGTATCAATAAAAATTATGGATACGACAAGTCAAGTCTCAGATATTGTATGCACATTGTTCTACATGTACATTTGTAGATCAAAATATACTAGCACGAATGAAGAGTTAGTTTCCATTACAATAATATTTACTTCAATAAAAGCAGTCCTTGCAAAGCATTATATGCCACCTGAGCTAGTCAAGTTCCCCTTTGTAGGGGGAAATTTAGGAAAACATGTAGGTTTGGACTAAATTAAACATGGTTATTCAATAAAAACAATCAAAGTTGCAGGCCCATTGGTTAAGTGGTTTGAGATAAGATTTTTTAAACATTCTTAACAGACAACAACAGGTGACAGATTATAGATAACAATGGATGCATAGTGATGGTATAAGCTCACTTGGCCATTGGACAGGTGATCTTAAAAGAGCTTGAAGCATTTAATTGGCCTGCAGTCTGTTCTCAGTAAAACAAAGTGTAAAGTAAAACATATTTGCTTAACCATGTTAATGTTTACCTTCTGTGTTGCACTTAACATGCTCAAGATTCTGAGTACATGTATATGCAAGGGATCTTTAAGCACTTTTTTGTTTTTTCCATCTGTACAATGTTGAACGTGGGACGGAAGTAAGTTCATCTTCAAGATACCGTTTTTTTTCCCTCCTAACTGGAGCTAAAATAAAAGAAAAAAACACAGCCTGAAAAATTGTGAGCTATTGTTCTGTTATTATATGTACCATATTATCTTATTTTTATATTTTCAACAAAACATATTATGGTAAGCAAAATGTCTGTCTGTCTGTCGTCCATATATTGCATGGTAACTAAAAAATGGTGCCTAAAATGTGGAACTGGTACCCATACCATTATAAGTGAAAACGCCATGAAACTTTCTGCAACTTCACATGAAGATTTCTGATAAGATATTGTACCAAATAATGTCATGCAATAATCGACCAAAAACAAACTTTTCTCCAAATTTTTTCCTAAATGTACATACCAACTTCTAATCTTTTCACAAACCGTTGTTAATTTCATATTTCTTTTTTTCTATTTTGTATATTTCCATTCCTCACACATTTCTTTAAAATTTTTAAAGTTATCTGTACAATCTCTAAACAACGATATTGATAAAAATCTAAGAGGGCGGCACTGTTATTTATGGATCTAATATGGATCTTATTTAGAGATCATACTACTCCCTGCGTATATTATTCCCAGTATGAATGGGGCTCCTTCAGATCACAAGGTTGTGTTTAAGTATGACCTCAGGTCAATTTTAAGCAAATGAGACTGGTCACTTAAGGTTAAAATTTATTAATCCAATAATATGAATGTCGCAGGTCACTTTAAATCATATGGTAAGTCACAAAATCTCCTCTCACCCCCCACCCCACCCCCCCCCCCCCATTAGGGGGGGGGGGGGGGGGGGGGGATACTAGTCAAATCGGCACCTGGTTATTTTGGCACCTGTAATAGTCATTCCGGCACCTGGTCATTTCCAACAAACATCACATTCTAAACCTTCTTGTCTTGCCCTTACTTTACTTCAACGCTTGATAAAGTTATCAATGTTATCTGACATTTTGAATATGATAATAAGGACCCATAACTTTGCCATTTTATTTCCAAAATTTTCTCAAGATGCAAGCTAGCTTGGATGTTTGTAATTCCCGCTAACTTCAAAGACCATTTTGACCGATTTGACCAGGTACCAATTTCACTAGGTGCCGATATGACTATATTTGCGGGTGCCGAATTAACCAGGTGCCGATTTCACTTGTTACCGTGGGGGAGGGGGGTGTTAATATTTATGAAGTCTTACTCATTCCATGTATTGTGTGAAGATGTGACAATATTCTTTGCTTGGACGATAGAGATGTGTTACATATCAAACACACAAATTTTCCTTCCTCCTGGCAAAAATTGTCGTACTTGTTCGAGTTTGCCATGGTAAACTCTTCAGATATTTTCAGGAGACCATAACCATAACCAGTTCAGTTGTCTGAAGTGAAGATGCCCGGGTTCAGATTCCTAAAGTTTTCAAATATTTTTTAATTCCGGGTTAAGAAAAAAAAATCAAGATTTTTTTAGGCTCCAATAATATAATAAATCAAATTTACAGGACCAAATGATATAAATAAAAGAAATAAATTCATACCGCAGTAAACATCGGTAAACCGTAAGTTCGGCGTAACGAGTGCAACTATTGGCCTATTGTTGTCAGCATCAGCATCCGAGATTTCTATTGGTTAGCTGCGGCACTTCAAAACGCGCCAAAATGGAACTCCAAGAAGACACGTTTTTCGCAATAATGCACTTCGAGGATAAATTCACCAGTATTATCAAGTTGAGCGACATCAAACATCCAAGAAAACCTTTGAAGTGTTATTTTGAAGGCGAATGTGTGACTGCATTATTCCAGAAGAAACCATACAAAGCTAGGATATCGGAGATCAGTGGTAAGTTCATGGACACTGCACACAGTCACAAACACAACATTCAATATCTCGTTGGTAACAGTACAACAATTTTAATTTTAAAAGACTCATTTGTGACTAATTATTTTAATTCTGTTGACATTTCCCCTTATGATGAAGTTTTTACCAATCAGGAAGCCAGTCGATGACTTGGAGTGGCCCCCAAATAATTAACAGGTTTTGTACAGAAGCCGACAATCACCGTCGGGGTAGGGGTAATTAATATAAAGCGATATAAAGCAATATAAAGCGGTATTATTTTCCTTCTTTTGGGGTTTTTCAGTTGAATTATGGTTTCTAGCAATATATAACACCGTTTAAAATAAAATTCAATCAACTTTATAGAAGATATATGTGCTTTATATTCATTTTTTAAATAAATATTAAGATATTTGCCGAGCCGCCATATTTCATTAAGTGCGCATGCTCACTTCGTGTTTCATTATGAATCAACTACCGAAAGATGAAACACCTTTTTTCCTCTAACATTTTCCTTAAAGTGCCGTAATCATGAATACATTAATAATGTAAGCTAAATTTATAATAATAATAATAATTTTGCTTTTTCATTTTCTTATGCTTTTCGTTTCTGTTTTTAATACATTAAAATTATGAAGAAATATTAAATAAATTTTTCACAGGCTGCCTTTTTTTAAAAAAAGAAATTTTATTTATTTTACAATGTAAAGTATATTTCTTAAATAATAAAAATTATAAATTATATTTTTTAAATAATAAAAATTAAAAATCATATTTTTTAAATAATTAAAATTAATTATATTGCTTTATATTAATTACCCCTATCAATCACCGTCGTGCTTGGACGATAATTGGTTAATCTACAAGAGATTAACCTTTAGTCTCGGGTAATTAACAGTGACAGGATGTCATGACAGGTTGTTAATTAGCTTGTGGACAGCTGAAATGGAAATGACCAAATAAACATCTTGACACTTATTAAAAGTGTAACAGGAAAGGGGAAAAATGCAGCGGCCAAACAGGGACTCGAACCCGGGACCTTCCCAATACTATCAGGACGCTCTACCCACTGAGCTACCGGGCCACCTATCAAGCCCGGCCCGCCACAAAAGAAATGGGAAATATCGGCGACAACCATGATTTTACAGGGCGACTTGAACTTCTCCCTGTGACATTAACTATTAAGAGGGCGAAATGGGACTATTCAGGGCGACTTTTTCGCTCAATTGGCCTGGTTTGGTGAGCCTTGATATGCAAGATTATGATAACATGTTGTCATGGTATCCATTGATCATTGATTGTCATACAATATCAACCAATCAAAGAATAGGGTGATTTTCAGTCTGTAAATTGGTTTTGCTACATGAATTGACCTCCGGTTTACATTGAATTTTTCCCATTTTAGGTGGGCTAAATGATATAGGCATTGCCTAAATGTGAGCACACCGTCTTGGTAGCTATAAGTTGATCAATATCTTTGTTGAATCTATAAATACAACAACTGTAGCATATTTTAGATTATGACTTTGAAGATGCATGTGCATTTCAAATTAAATCAATTGCTTTCATGCCTTTTTTTTTTCAGATGACAGGTCAAAATTGCAGGCTAAAAAGAAAAAAAATAATGAGTACCCACTAAAATTTTGTTACACTTCTGATAGTGATGATGACGGTATGTTTTAATATTATAATAATTTTATAATTTTGAACAAAAAGACTTTTTGGTATACGTGTACATGAATGTGCTGTTTCATTTTAATTATATCCGAATATTACCGTGCATAATCATTTGAATGAATTTCTTGTACAGATGTGTGACAAAAGTTAGAAGTTTTTTAAATTCTTCATAGCCCAGCTGAATTTATCATAGCCATGGGCTATAGGTCTACCATGAATTTCGCACACTGCATTGGACAGTTTTTCATCACTGAAATGAGAAATTGACAAAAATAGAAGTGGGAGGTGGCAATTTTTTTACTTTTTATTTCAAATTGTTAATTACACACTAAGGTATATAATAAACATGATAACTTTTCATTCCCAATTGTAAATTTTCCTTTTCTTCAACAGGATGTATCACTAGCTCTGTCTTACATCTTAATTCGCAGTTTGTTAACTGTTAAATTCATGATTATTAAGCATGAACATGCTTTAAAAGTATGAACTGCAGTAAAATGTTTAAATGCAATTTCAGACACTGAGGGATTTTTATTTACTTTTTTATTCAACCACAAAAATTTTGCAATTGTATAATGTTATGGCAATGTCATCATCATTGTCGTCTGGGGACATTTGGTCTCTGTGTGATAACTCGAGTAAATGTTTGTAAACCAAGTGTTATAAAATGTTGGTATTGTATTTGGGGTTAAATGTGGCCCCAGAATCCAATATTTTTTTAGATAGCTACATGTACAAAATGTATTTTGTGTCAGTTACCAAATTTAACATTTGCAAAATGACCCACTATATGGTAGTTAAATGGAGTTCGTTTCAATCTTTTGCCTATTAAAAGTTCAATTACTTTTGATATATATTTAGGTAAATCCAAGTCAATGATTAAAGTAACTGCAGCTGAGCAGCGCCAACCCAAAGTAGTCAGTGAAACCATAAGTTCTAGTGCAGCTGATCAGCCTATAGTAGTTGGTGAAACCAGAAGTTCTAGTGCAACTGATCAGCCTATAGTAGTTGGTGAAGCCAGAAGTTCTAGTGCAGCTGATCAGCCTATAGTAGCTGTTGAAGCCAGAAGTTCTAGTGCAACTGATCAGCCTATAGTAGTTGTTGAAGCCAGAAGTTCCAGCATTGGTGAAGCCAGAAGTTTTAGTTCAACTGATCAGCTTAAAGTAGTTGGTGAAGCCAGAAGTTCTAGTTCTAGGTAAATATCAAAGGTTTAATTCAGGAGTTGTTTTTCATTCATTTTTAAAACTAGATTTATAAACAAACAGCAATTTTAATAAAAGGCAAGTTAAGCCAGTATGAATGTCAGTAACAATTAAATAAGGATTCAAAATGTTTTTTTTTAAATTCAAGTCAATGACCATTAAATATAATACAAAATATGAAAAACAGTAGTGGTAAATGTGTTTCACTTAATATTGTTCCTGGATTTATAATTAGCGAGTTTTGGGCCTAAATCTATATTATTGCCTAAGTTGCAATGTGCAGCAGGGATATAGAAATGCTAAGTGTGGTCACACTTTTGTACGCTCTCTCACACCTTTATTTCACCATGAATTCTTTTTTAAATACACTTGTACTGTACATTTACCTGCAATTAGAATTTTATGGTTAGTCAAGGAAGCAAAGAGGCACTGATGGGGCATTCCTAAGCCTAAAGTCCAAAACCAGCAAACACGAAACAGAAACAGCACAATAAACAGAAAACACAAAGCACAAAAAAAAAAAAAAACCCAACTGAACATCAAGTGACAATGCGAACTCAAGTCGTAAAGAGAGTGAACTCAGGTGCTCTGGAAGAGTTAGCAGTTCCTTCCTGTTGCAACACAACCGTCGTGTTGCCAATGGTCAATTCAGTGGTCAAATCCTGGAGTATCAGAAAACGAACCAAAGCTCTATGACAAATCCATATCTACACTCATCTGAAAGATAGAAATCCCATATTTGTCTAGGAGTTGATGGTGTCTTCCATAAAACTTCCTAAGTGATAGAATAGTACTTTATTTCGAGAAAACATATGATCATGATACAAAAAAATCAAAATTTACCAGTTCTCTTTTTATTACGCATTCATGGAATAAATTTAAATACAAAGTTTTTTCTTTCTTTAAGTTACAGAAAACTTGAAAAAAGAGTGGCAGATTTGGAGAAGTATACCAAAGACCTGAAGAAAAAGATGAGAGCTCTTGAAAATGACTGCGCAAATAGGTCACTTAATACATCTACAGAAGAAGACCACTCAGAAGACCCAGATAAGCCTTTAAATAATTTACTAGTATCAGTTTCCCATTTGTCCTGTAACAATGAAAAGGATATAAACATGATTATACAAAGGTTATCATTGAAAGTTTTCTCTCAGGCTGAGTTGGTCACTTGTTCAAGGACAGGGAAAAAAACTTCCAAGTCAGGTGAAGTACCAAAGCCAGCTTTAAATGTTGGGAAAATGAATCTGCTTGAAAAAGCAGTCCTGTCAAAATGTCAGAATTTGACCACAGAAACATTTCGTAAAAAATTTGACAACATTTTGAAAATGGAACGCAGGAAGGCCGTTGCTATGAATGACCAACAAAAATAAGATGCTTTGAACATTTTGTTTCAGTCATGAATAGCTGAGATGCTTATTGTTTTTGTTTTTTGTTAGTTTTTTTTTTATTCCAACCATGGATATGCTGACATGCATATTGCACAGCTATGAACATTTTGTTATTGTTTTTTGTTATTCCAACCATGGATATGCTGAAATGCATATTACTCAGCTTTGAACATGTTTTATTGTTCTTTGTTTTTTGTTTATTCCAACCAATGACATGCCGACATGCACATTAATCCCTCATTTAAAGTGAATAAATTTAGTTACCATTTATGATGATTTTTAATATTAGTCTATAACCTCTGATCAAATCATTTTCCCAGAATTGTTCTGGAATACACCTCCAGAACAGCTCAAGAACATTTGTTCTATGAAACTGTCTCATTTAACGTTCACGAACTGTCCATGAAATGTTCTGGAGCATTTTAAGGATGGTTCTGGATTAGTTCTAGAATAGTTCCAGACAGTTTCACAGGGTATAATTTTAATGTTCAGAACTTTTCAGAACAACTTTCCCAGAATTGTTCTGGAATACACCTTCAGAACAGCTCAAGAACATTTGTTCTATAAAACTGTCTCATTTAACATTCACGAACTGTCCATGAAATGTTCTGGAGCATTTTAAGGATTGTTCTGGTTTAGTTCTAGAACAATTCCAGACAGTTTCACAGGGCAAAATGTTTAGAACTTTTCATGAACAAAATGTTCAGAACTTTTCATGAACAAAATGTTCAGAACTTTTCAAGAACAGTTTTTATCAGAACTTTTTAGAACAACTTTTTTAGAACTGTTCTGGAACACCCCTTTAGAACATTAGCAGAACATTTGTTCTATAAAAAAAAATGTCTCATTTAACGTTCACGAACTGTCCATGAAATGTTCTAGAGCATATTAAGGACGGTTCTGGTTTAGTTCTAGACATTTTGTTCCATTACTTTTCTGGAAATTTTCCAGAATAGTTCCAGACAGTTTCACAGGGGATGTTCGTATTTAGTCCATGTTGGGTCAATAAAAAAAAGTAGGTCACTAGGTGAAATGTAGAAAAAACCTTATTACCATAAAGTAGGCCGAGTTTCACTTCAATCTTGATTTAACTTGCAAGAAATTATCTTGTTTAAATAAGCTAGGCAAATAAGAAAGTCATTGGTTCAAACTACTGAAGAACTCTGTTAACCTTCTTTAGCTTACCATTTTCTGAATGGAGGTAAATGTACATTATTCTCAGGTGAACATCCAGAACCTTATGGTCCTCTAGTTTTAAGTAGCACAGATTTGGATCTTTATTTTGTGAATCACAACTTGCTAAACCTACAACTCTACCTTGAGGACCAAAGTGCAAGATACTGAAAACTTGATCAGCATAACCCATACATAATTGAGAATGTAGCACTTGGCAATCATGATTTAGTAAAAGACTCAGTTTATTAGGTTAGAGGTTGATTAGTGTTGCATTTTATATGTCTAATTCAAGTTGATGCCCAAAAAAGTTTGATATTGTTTTTTTACTTCAGCCTTGTTGTAACTGAAAAACTCTATGTACATCCTTTATTACCATGACATATTTCTGTAGAAATGTTTCTGCTATTGGAATGTTGAAAATAGTACTGTTTACACCAGAAGTGATTCATTAACCCTTTACACGCTATGCACGACAATATTCGCAGTTTGTTTACATGTCCACAGCTGCTAAGCACGACAATTCGCTGATTTCGGAGTGCTTTGAATTCTACGTTATTTGTCTATATAAACATGTTCGGAAAGTCTCTAGTTTTTTACTTAGCAATAAAGGACATATTCATGATCATGCTAGTGCTTGTATTCAATGCACATTATTATATAAAATATCAACAAAATTTGAGAAGAAGTTGGTAGAGAAGCAACGGACCAGTCAATAAAAGATCGTGAATTTGCGGCAGATTCAGAAGTGGGTTGGGAACATGAAGATTCAGTACCACTTGTTTCCCCATTTTTAGCAACGTCTGGTCTTTCTGTTGAGTTACCTGACCCCTGCGAAAATTCAGTCCCAACTTCAGGGTAAGCAGGGATAACTTTGTACTTTTTAATTTAACTTGCTATCCAAAAAAATCCCTGCTTAGTCCCATGTTAGTAAATGTGTGGTTAAGTTAGGGCAAGCTGGGACTTTGAAATTGAATTTCTCAAAGTCAGGATTTAAAGCTGGGATTTTAAGGGAAAGTTGGGACTCTCTTTATAACTGTTCTTCCTTGAAAGTCCCAACTTAAATGTATAATCAGGATAAGTGAGGACATTAATACTGTAGATCACTTTATTTTCGCGAGTACAAAATTTTGCGTCATTGCCAGCGGGGATAAATTCGCGAATACTTGAATTCGCGATCGTAAATCAGTGGAATACTTAAATTCGCGCCTGTATCATGCAGTTCACAAAATCAATCTGAATTATCTCCCTTTGTCTAGTAGATAAGATTAAGTAACCTGGTACATGTGTCTTTTAATTAATTTAATCAATAAAAGATATGAATAGTGTTCACCTATACGGTGAGTGGGTTTTATTTACTGGCTTATACTGCCAAAATTGAGTATTATTTACGGGTCGTTAGTTTTGACAGGTGTCGGGTACAGTTATTATGGTTTGTTTATTAAGTAATTACTGGTATATGACAATAAAATCAGTGAACTGAAACGACAAGAATTATGCGTGCTGCCACATTCAACGGAACTATAACCAGTTTTGAGTTAGAATTAAATTGGTTTCAATTATATGTTATCGTTTAATTGCCATTCGTATTAAATTAGTTTCAATTATATCTTAAATTCGTTTAATTTATTTATCGTTTAATTGCCATACGTTGATAAGTACTCCTAGTATAAGAGGGATTTACCTAAAGAACTCAAGAAGTTGGAAAGTCATGGATGCCGGATTTCATTTTGCCTAGGTCAGAAAGTCGAAGTAGTACAGTAAAATTGTTTGAATGAGCATATCAAATGCTACTTAACTTGGTCTGTTGTTTGTTTGGAAATTTCAAAACCATTCACTATTTTGTTGGATACGATCGGTCTTTTTGCACACTTGTCTCAATATTACCGAGTTAGAAATGCATCTGAGTCTTGATAGAAATATTTGCACGATGAAAATATTCGCGTGATAATTGAATTCGCGAACAAGTTCATTCGCGAAATTAAGCGAAAATAAATCTCTTGCGAAATAAAAGTGATCTACAGTATATAACAAGAATTAGGTGTTGTGAAGCCAAGGCTAAAATATTTAATTTTGATATGAATACCATGAGAGCATAAAAATTCCACTTTTGTTATATGTTGTAATATTGCAAGTCTTTACACTTATTAATTAATCATAATTGTGAATAATAAAACATTATTATTCTGTCTGAAGCATTAAAATTTTATAAAATAAAAAACAAAATTCTTGCTTCTTGAATGGGAAAATCAGCAACATTGTCCATACAAATTTGGTAGTCTGGCTATGCACAGCATTTTGGGATTCCCTGACAAGTAAAGCACTTTTTCCACTATTTTGTCTACTGGTATAACAAACAGTTCATTGTTGTTTTCAAAATTTTCAACTCTGATCAGATAATTCACATTTAAAATAACAAGTGGTAAATCTTCCTTAATGGATACTTTCTTCACAACGGCCACACAAGTGTTAGTTTCATGATGATATATGAAATATTGAATAGCTGCCATAGCCATACCAGAATCTTGGTCTGTTAAAACAACATTTCCTATTCGTTTCTCCATTCTTTTATATTCTTTGGAAAAGAAAATATCATTGTTCACAATTACACGTTGTACTTTTGAAATTTTCCCAATGGTCTCAACTTTTAACAGAATTTTCAGTTTCTCAGTTAATGACTGATCCATATATTGCTGGAGTGCAAGTCCACCTGCAACACTACAGTTAGCCACTTTCTTTGTTAGTTAACTTTTGTATTTTCTTCTACATAAGCACGAAGATCAGCATCCAGTATCAAGGATGTATCAATAGCCAAGCGTTTTTGTGCCTGCATAGCCCAAAGTACCTGTAGACAGGCATCTCCTGTTCCATGAACAGAATCCAATAGTATACCATTCATGTCCTCAAATGGGAAACAAGACCAGGCCCATAATGGACCCAAGTTTCTCACATAGTCAACCAAATGCTGACAAACATTATGCATATTTAATGTGTAATTGTTACTTCCATAAAGAATACCAAAATCCTGATAAAAACTGTTTAGAACATTTTTTGCATGCTGAAGTTGTTGCTCAGTGATGGTGTCCTGTAGTAAGACGTATATCCCCTCTATAAACAAGGCAAGATGATTCAAGTAACAATCTGACATAAAATCCTGTAAACAAGGTAACGTATAAAATAGTAACCAAACCTGCAGTTCAGAAGCCTTAAGATGACTTAAATTATTTTCCAACTTCCTTGGTAATCGTGAAATATGATCAGTTGGTTTCATTCTTTTCAACCTTCTATCAATTTGCTTGCCCTGTTTCCAATGAAATACGGTTCTTTTGAGTTTGTTGAGGAAAGGAGCAAATTCAAAAGCTGTTTTGTCACCCCAAGCAAAACCCCATGCATGTAGTCTGGTACAATGCCACCAACAATATCAAAGTGTTCCAGACCATGAAGGGATGAAACACCTTTGATTCCATATTCTGGTTTTCCACTCTCAGTTGCTACCAACCCACACTGCAGTATCTCTGAAATAAAACAGATAAAAAGCAGAACAATATAAAAATAAAAATTCAGTTGATAAAAATATAAAACAATGAAAGAGTTCAACACATTGTTGAGAAGTGTAGCAATTAGCACAAAAATAGTGATAAGACCAGGTAAGGAAACTTATCAAAATTTCATTTGTTACAAGTCCATAATAATTCCAACTACTGCCAGCCTGAGCATCTCTGCTGGTGGACTAAGCATCCCTGAGAGTATCATTTACTGAGGAGGCAAAGTATTTCCTTAGCTGGATAAGGTAAATATATATTTTAGTCCTTTGGATATTATTTAAACCTCTTGAAAATATCTGTCTTTCGACAATTCTCGTCCGAGCACTGCTAATGAGGAATTATATTCTGAAACGGCCATTTAGTGTTGTAACAGCAGAACAGATATAATTAATAATGCAGATTTATAAATAGGCATTTGCTCATCATTATTTATTGATACTGCTACAGCTAATTGGTTATCATATTGACTTGCACATGGAGAAACATGTACACAATATAAAATGTAATAAGATTAATTAACATTTTTATCTTGGCTCCCAAGCTATTTGGTTGTACTGATCCTTTTATACCGAGTCCAGGGAGAGAGGCAACAAATTTCATTACTACTGCTACCATAAAAATAATCTCAGCCAGAATCAAAATAAGCAATCTATGCAATACAATTACTAGTTATGATATTAATTAATCATATAGCAAGGAGGTAGCCATGATCTTAAAGTGATTTACATTAATGAAAAGCTATAATACCTGCACTTGTTCTTAATCTGTACTTTTGATCATCTTCTCTGAAAGGATAAACTCTAGTGTAACCTTTTCCCTTTTTAACAACTTCGCCTGGATCTGCACAAGTAATACAACCATATTTCCCATTGTGCTGGGTCATCTCAGTCACATATGCCTTTGCAACAAGATCCATAGTTCCAGCAAGAAGAATAGCCTTGGTTATAATTTGTTTGCCATCAATTGTTATTGTTATCCCATCAGACTCAAGTTGCTCCATGTGTTTAATGAATGGCTGGAAAAAGGTTTGAAATGCGGGTTTACCTCGTCCTTGCCAAACTCCCCACAGTATCATATTTCATCTTGAAAACCTAATTTTCGGGGGCAATTCATTTATGACAAGATAAACTGGCCATATGCTTACACCTGATGATTTATATAATGTGGCTCCATCTGTGTTAAACAATAGTGAAATGTTATTTTTTGAATGCAAAAAGTGGCCAGGATTTGACATATCTGTATAGATTTTACCATTAATGATGTCTTTAATATCTGCAGATTTTAAGCAGTTGTTTTTGTATTCATTCAATGTCTACCACATGCCCTCTCTTTCAAGGATACCCTTAATTTGTTGCACAATAGGCAGACAAGCAAAAAAACTCTTTCTTTGCTTTAAATACTGTCTGTTCAGGTTTCCTTTGTAGCGAAGACCAATACAACCTTCTTGTGGGCAATGAAACACCTCTTCATCTTCAGGAAAAAGGGTGTAGCACATATCACAAAAGTGTACTATATTAGCAGTACAGGTACCAACAATTTGCTTAAGTTGCGTGAATGAAATTTTATCAAAGTTTCCAAAAAGCTGCAACAATTTCATTAAGGACTGGGCGGCCTGTCCACTCAGATTGTACCTCAAAATAAAAGACAAAAGTGCCATACATTTTTCATCTTGAAATGTGAATTCCCTGCTGCCTTTTTGTAACACATTATTACATTCTTCAGAATCGTCAGTATTATTATCACTGTCAATGAAACTATTTTCATCTATAGAAGTGTTGCTATCACAATCCTTATCATCTTCGAATTCAATGTCCTCTCCGTAAAACAAATCATTCTCTTTGTCTTGATCACCATTATTATCAGTAGCATTGTACATGCTGTCAACTTCAGCGCCTATATGACAGTTCGCATATATTCCATGGTGCAAGATTTCAGAGTCACCAGCATGAATGCTGTTACAATTAATAATTGGTTCAGATTCTGCTGAAGATACAGTTGAGTTTTCATCCAATGAGTCACAGAAAACATTGGTACATGTCGCAGAGAATGATACATTGGAGTTTGAAGGTATATTCTCACTTCCAGTTTGTGCACTTTCTTCTCCATTTCTGTCAATCTTCCTTTTCTTGTGTCGATACCAAGTCCTATCTGGTACAGGTATGTTAGGATCCTTCAAGTACTGCTTATACTGTTTAACAGTATATGTTGCTACAAAATAACAAATAAAAAGAGATGAAGATGTAATCCATCTTTATATGTATTTTAAAATCAGTTTATAATCAATGACCGTGTCAACAGTCACAAATTATGCACATATGTGCGCAAAATGCATTGAGTATTTGACAGGTTTTATCATGTTACAATTAGTTTTCTATTCATAATGATGTTTGTTACTTGTGGCATTTGAATAAACAATTATGGTCTTATGCAAGATCAATAAAATAATAATACATCAGCTGAAAAAAGCTGTCAATCATGAATGACATTTAAATTTCAAAAATTAAAGCAATTTGTGTCATTCTTGAGTATAAATGACAACTGTGTGAAAAAACGGTTGATTTGAATTTTGAATTTGAAGCAATGGCATTTAAATTTTATGTAATAAAACGATTTGTGCCATTTATATACATGTATAATTTTTGGCAACCTAATCACATTAAGTAAGATGCCAGGTCTGGTTGCCTTCATACTTCAGTGTCTTGATTCATTTTTGTGAGTGTTATTGCGTTTCCATGATAAGATTTATCACTATTTGCTACAAGATAGCACCAGCTTGAAATATTTAAAGATTTAGATGCTGTTGAGACTGTAAAAAAAATTATTACCCTCAAGGGAAAGGACATGGACATTTTTTAATGTAAAATTTGCTTAAATCTGGACACATAAGATGAAATTTTTAAAATTTTAAAATAACACGTAAAAATCATGCTTTATTTTACTGTCAACATTAAGTTTCAACAAGCTATAACTTTACTTTGCAAAAGAAATTGCATGATTCATACCAGTGAAATAAAAAACTGGAAGTCGATTAGAATAAAGCACACATGCAGAATGTTTTAGTAGAGATTAATGGGGTTTAACGTCCCAGTCAAGAATATTTCACTTATATCAAGACGTCACCAACTATAGGTGAAGGTGCAGAAATTTTTACCTGTGCTATGCACTGATGGCATTGTGCAGTAAGGGTTCTTTATCATGCCATGCCTACCTTGACATGGCACCTCGGTTTTTTGAAGTCTCATCCAAAAGACCAGAGACTTTCATTTCTTAATGCTGATTGCTTGATGAAAGAACAGTCTACTTATTTTCAAGTCTTGGGTCAGACCAGCGACCTCCCACTTGAGGAGCAAGCACTCTACCGAGTACAGGTTGAGATGTTTTAACATTTTCATTACCGAAAGTACATGATCCCCATGCTTGTTCAGAAAAGCGCTGGGATAATTATGAAGTTTTGACAATGTCAAAATCTTTAAATATTTCAAGCTCACCGTATCAGACCAAAGTTTTGGTAAAATTAATTGCAGTACAACATTTACATATTTCGATGAGGACCACCAAAAGCACACTTGATTTTTACCTTAAGAAACATTTTGTTTTTAGAAGTATACCATTATTAAAAAAATAAATAAATAAAAAAAAAAAAAAAAAAAAGAAAAACAAAAAACTGCTTTGCTTTCCATCAGCATGATAATTTACTATAAACAGGTTGGGCACTGACCCCAGGTTATGGTAATATTTACATCAGAGATTAACTACCAGATCAGTACATGTTCAAGTGATTTCAAACTATAAATTTCAACATTTTTAAAAAAAAATTTCAACCCCAAACTCAACAGCGATTTTCATATCGATTTTGTGATCAATGTTTCTTTTGCTTACAATCGAAGATATAACACCTTAAAATATGCCAATTTTATTTATTTTACTGTTTGAAAAGTTACACCCGTCTCCCATTTCAGAGATATTAACAAAACCAGGGGGGGGGGGGGGGGGCAAATAAAATAATTTATAAAGAACGATCATCGTCATTTTTGAAAAAGTCTGCCACTGACCACTTAGAGATATAATCTGATCACCCTTTATTGAGTGCCTGTGCCCTGGACGTAGGCTTCGTAGCCCACAATGATTTCGTGCAGCCCCCCTCTGGAGAAATCTACTTGTAATATGTTAAAACTAGTACGAAATACTGATACACATTTTCTGCAAATCTTACGTTCAATCTGATGTACATTTAGCTTATGAGTTATTAAACGTTGTTTCCTACTTAAAACTTTGCCACATATCTCACAAGACCATGGACCGGTGGTAAGCTCCATCGCAGACTCTATTTTAACCGGAAGTGAATGCTACCTTCTTTTTTTCTGATTATTTATTATTTTTATTGTTATATATGTCATAATCGAGTGCCTTTAAAGGCACAACAAACTATCAAAACATGAAAGTATTGATTTTATTTCAGCATTTTTATATTTAGTGGAAAATTCGTATTTTCTCGTATGAACGATAACGGAAGTACACACAAAAACGCGCCACTTTTAAAAGCCCTTAGGTCAATTAAATTTGCCAGTTTTGGAGCGTATCTCGGTGAAATCTTCTTACTTCTCTTACAAATAGATAGAAATGGAGCAAAATCAGTATTGTGTCATGCAGTGGACGTCGGATGGAAATAAAAAATCGGTACATCACCTGAAACATATATTGGAGCCGAAAAAGTCGTGGAATGAATATATGGAGGGAGATACTGGTATTGCAAAGTATCCGGGAACGGGAGATAAAACATGGACGTTTAAAATTCTGGCAGTGGGCGGTAAATGTTTTTATTTTGTTATTTGCACCAGTTTTAAGTAATAAATACACGCTTGACATCAGCTGACAATCTCATATTTATTATGAACAGACTAATGTACGAATGCTGGACAACTCGCCCCCTAACAAACTCGCCCCTACCAACTCGCCCCCTTATATTAACCAACTCACCCCTTCGTATTAACCAACTCGCCCCTTACAGTAATGCCAACTCGCCCCTTATGCAAAACCAACTCACCCACTTGTGCAAAGCAACTCGCCCCCTTATTTAATCCAACTCGTAATTACGGTATAGAAATTTATATCTTTATTTATATATTTTATAATAATTTCAACTGCTTCATAGCAGTTCATTATGCTTTTTTTATCTAAAATTTATTTTTTAATATTTTTAATAAGGATTATAAAAGCATTGAGATCCAAAAAGAAATTATGAAACCTTTTTTTCTGTTTTGACAGTAATATCCTGTCAAATGGGAATTAGAGCTTGGGTTTCCAAACATTCTATCGGTAGTTCTACGGCGGTTTTCTTCTTGATAAAATATGTTTATATAACTTGCATATATGTCATTTTCAAGGTCAAATTTTTTTTCGTATTACTGTTCAAAAACAGACGTCTATTATCTGGAAACCATTTTGATGAGTTTTCTATTTCCAAAAAGCGGTTATGGTTAAGATATCGAAACTCCGCAACATAACAATATTACCGTGAATTTAGCATTGCACGTGGTTGGACAGAAATCAGATAACAGGAAAACTACTGTATGGAAATTAGGTCTGATTCATTGAAGATGGTCACAGTTTTATTGCGTAAGAAAATAGTAACTAAATTTGTTCTGCTTTATTTACATTAAATTTCTGATCAATTACATGATCAAAGTTGTTAAAAGGTAAGTCATGATCGCATACCCAAGGTTGCCGAAACGTGTTAATAATCCTAGGAATATTGGAACAAGGAGTAAAAATTACATACGGTAATTTCAAATCATATAGTTATTGGTCATAAATGAATTCGTACCCGAAAATTCCCTATGTAATCTTTGTAGAACCACCTTTTAATAAAAAATTAATTTCTGATCCGATTTTCATCAAAATTTCACTGATAACCGTAGAATTAATCTCAGTTAATTTGAGAAATTTATAAATTATTTTCCAATTTTCAATCCTTCAGTAATCACGTTGGTCTGTGTAGGGGTCGATTGGTATATGTAAGGGGGCGAGTAGGTATTGAATAAAATTTTATTGGGGGCGAGTTCGTTAGGGGGCGAGTTTTCCAGTTACCTAATGTACACTTGATTTTACCAGACCGAAATGGTCTTTTATAGGACCAAACTTTATTGCAGAAGATAAACAGCTTAAACACTGGATACAAAATAAAAAAATAAATGGCATTTTCCACTCTATGGCTAATTTATATGTAATGGTAATTGCGAGCTTGCATAATTTTGTAAAATTGAATACCTTTTATAAATGACTTTATTTATATTAAAACACATAATAATAAAATTATGGCCAAGCCTAAGACACAATTTTACTTGAATAGTATTTTTTTTTCAAAGCACAGACTTCAATCAGATGGAACCTGACAATCAGGATCAAATAAAAGTTTCACTGGATCAGACCGGGATGAAATTTGGCGGTCAGGTCAGGCGGCCCGGCATCTTTCACGTGGTCTGGTTTTGTCAAGAATATACATGTATTTACTATTTACAATATTTTTTAAGCATCAAGAAAGGCTCTGGAGCAGAAACTAAACAACTTCATTAAAACTTTAGAGGGTGAAAAGGAAAACAAAGAAGTCAACGAGAAAGGAAACCTTGCTGAGAAAAGGAAAAATAAAAATGTCAAGAGAGATGGTAAAAAATCAAATGATGCGTGAAATCAGATGTTCTTAGGGAGACATTTGAGGGACTGATTCCTGGAATTTAACAGTCGATCATAGATTTATGAGTAGCTTATTGCATGAAAATTTATAAAATGGGGGATTTAGTTTTGTATTACTCTATTTTACTTACCGTTTTCTGTTGAAACATGGAACTATTGAAATTGTCTTGAAGCTGCATTTCTGATACTTGATGTCTGAAGTAACCCGTTCATTGCACAAAATCTCATCAGCGGATTAAACTTGTAGAAATGACAATCTATATGTATTCAGACTTGAGTCTAGCTAGTTTGCATTCTCCTCTCTCTCTCTCTCTCTCTCTCTCTCTCTCTCTCTCTCTCTCCATATTAGAAAAAAAAAAACAATAGTCATAAAATAAATACCGGTACATCCAGCATAATGGTATGGCTCAAACATAAAACAAACCAAGTAATCCGAGGTGGAACTAGGTGTTCCGGAAGGGTAAGCATCTCCTGTTTTGCTAACAAACACCTGTCGTGATACAAAGTCAACATGATAAAAACACACAGGACTTTTTTCAATGACTGTCCATATTTAATTTGATGTATAAATAATTCATGTTTAACTCTTTCCTCCCTGATCCCGCCTACAGGCGTGATAAATATTTCCATTAACAGTCGAATCCTGACTACAGGCGTTATAAACAACAAGCTTCCACAGTCGGATCACGACTACAGTCGGGCATTCCCATATGTTGAACTTGGATGTAAAGTCATCAGTAATTGGTTGAAATCGGGATTCCCTTTCAGTTTAATCCAATCAAAAAGAGTTTTATAAATATTTTTTTCATACGGGCATTGTTATTTATCCTTGACCCACGCTATCTTTTTACGGTTTATTTGAATGAAAATTTTCACTTGAAAACATGGCGTCTGATAGTGAGAGTGATGTGAGTTTCGAAGGTTTCGATGAAAATGATTTCAATAAGGCTGCGGAACGTTACGAAAGGCAATTAGAAATTCTATCAGATATTGATGTAAGTGATTTTGACTCAGATTCTGATAGTGAGGACGACATTCCACTCGCACACTTTGCGAGAAACGGGGCAGTAAACATCGACGAGAATGAACAACTACAATGGACAGACCGACTTTCGGATGTAAATATTTACAATTTTCGAGGCAATCCCGGTCCAAAAACTGTTCTTGACGCAGACAAAAAAGAAATTAATTTTTTCTTTTTACTTTTTGACGAACATTTGTTTCAAATTTTGGCAAACGAGACGAACAAGTATGCAGAGTCCAAAGGGCCAGATCCAAAATGGTGAAATACAACTCCAGCTGAAATGAAGGCATTTCTTGCCTTTCAGATCATCATGGGAATAGTTTGTGTACCAAACCAGGACATGTATTTTGCTAAAGATAACTTGTTTAGATCAACTGGAATCAGGGAAAAAATTAGCAGGGACAGGCTTGATAAATTGAGTCAGTATTTCCATGTTGCTGATGTTAGCCAGAATCCAGCCCGCGGTCAACCAGGACATGACAAACTAGCCCATGTTAGGCCAATTTTGGAACAAATAAGACAGAACTTGAAGTCCCAGTACAGTCCCCACTGTGAAACATCAATTGATGAAGCCATGATTGCTTTCACAGGCAGACTTGGCTTCAAACAGTATGTGCCACTGAAACCAACAAAGCGAGGTATAAAAGTATGGATGAGGGCAGATCCACACAACGGATATGTGAATGATTTTCAAGTTTACACTGGAAGAGTTGCCAACCAGACTGAAGAAGGCTTAGGGGAGCGGGTTGTAAAAGACTTGACCAGAGACATTTGGGGACAGAATCATCATGTTTATTGTGATAATCTGTTCACATCTGTTTCTCTGTTTGCGGAATTGTTGGAGCATGGTACATATGCTTGTGGAACCATACGGAAGCATAGGAAGGGGTTGCCACAGGCAGTTACATCAACAAAATTGAAAAAACAGGGGGAATTAGTACAGATGCAAAAGGGAAACATGGTTGCCACAGCCTGGCATGATAAAAGGACAGTTACCTTACTGACTACAAACTCCAACCCTTCTCAAATGACAACTGTGAAACGTAAGCAGAAAGATGGCACCTTGCGCGACGTTCCCTGTCCACAGTCCATTCGAAAATATACAGAACACATGAATGGTGTAGACAGAGCCGACCAGTTGCGGTCTAACTACGGTATTGGGAGGAAAGCCAGTAAATGGTGGAAATATTTATTCTGTTTTCTGATTGATGTTGCTATTTGTTCGGCATATGTTCTGATGAAAGAGTCAACCAATCATAGACTAATATCCAGACGTGGCAGAGAAAAACAAAGAACCCAGCTGGATTTTAGACAGAAATTAGCCCACCAACTACTTGGGGAATACTCACATAAAAGAAAAAGACCCCTGGAGGAAGTAAGACTTACACAGGGAATGATGCACTGGCCAACTGAGCTTGCAAAGAAACGTACGTGTAAACAGTGTGCGAAACAAAAAATCAGGAGGGAACCAAAATCAGGTTGTGAGCAGTGTAATGTTAACCTTTGCATTACATGCTTTAAGCCATATCATTTGGAACATTTTCCACAGTTGGCTTAAAAAAAAATAAGTGAAAAATACAAATATTTCAGTGAGTATATCTACTGCAGGTAAGTATTTACACTGGAGGAACTGACAATTTTGCATAAAAGTAAGTGTAATTTTTCCATTGGTTTGGAATTATATGAAAAATTTTGAAATGTCTGTGTTTGAAAATATGCCTGGAATGTATCCTGCAAATTTGGTGAGTACAGCTTTGTTATTTATTTTACAATTACGATTTAAGTGACCCTAGGTGAAATTTCACTTGTTCTTATCAGTTATGTCTCAGGGAATCAGTGTCAAACAAGTGCTTAGGGAATCAATCCAATATGGCCGCCAGGGAGGAAAGAGTTAAGAGTTATTTGAATTATTGAAATTTGTTTTTTAGCCTCGACAGAGAAAAAAACTGTAAAAAATGTGAAGATGCGAAAAACTGTCACGATAGAAAGGCATCGTAAGTATTTTTAGCTGGTCTGCACAAAAGTGCAGAAGACTTATGTCATAACCCCAGTGTAAACCTCAGTGTCCAATGTTTAAAATTTTTAGTGAAAGTTTTTTTTTTTTTGAGTTTTTATGTTTAGACTGGATGTACAGGCAATTTATACTGATACTGTCATGTGACAGCTCTTTGTGATACATTGTAATTTTTTTCAGTATATGTGTATTTTACTAATGGTAATTCTAATAAAATCAATCCTCAGATTCATATATATGCCAAACTTTTTAGTTTAATGTTCAAGTGTTTCTGTTTAATTTAATCTGTTAGAGTTCAAACTTGCACATGCTGGCTTGTACATTATGTGTTATTATTTGCCATGAAACTAGCCAAAGTTGCTTAAAGTGCAGATATTTTGACCATTTTATTATTGGTATATATATATATATATATATATACAAGCACTTTGTTAAGTACAAGATCACCAACTAATTCATACTCCCAACACCAGATCACTGACTTATTCGTACTCTAACAACACACAAACCCATGTAACATTCAACTGTGTGATATGCCACATCTATATCAATATGAAAGTTTTTATCTTATGGGTGATCTGAACTCTGTGTCACTAAACTGTTGATACTATGCATTGCAGTTGACCTGCACATTTCTGATTGCTTAAATCCACACTGTTTAATAGGTATTATCACTAAAACCTGTTTTAATTTTGCAGCACTAAATGGTTGTTTCTGAATACAATTCCTCATCAGTAGTGCTCGGATAAAAAATGTATATAACAAGAAAATTTGTCAACTACATTACAGATTTTTGGGAATTTTTGCCAGTTGTCAATTGTTTAAAAAAAGTCTTATTTTCTTTCCCCTTATTTTATTGCAGAGGACAGCGAAAATCTCAGTGACGCTGATCAGGAAGACCACAACATAGACAGTGAAGTGCGGAAAAGGGCAAAAACGAGTGCAATTAATTCCATTTTGGCAAAAAGAATTACTAATACCCCAACAAGAGCTTTTAATACCCTAAATGAAATGGAACAAACAAACACGGCTATGCTGAATCCTCAGCCATCAAGAGAAACTGGTACCCAGAATGGAACAGAATTAACCAACACAGCTATGCTGAATCCAAAGGCAACAGAAGGTTCAACTTATGTTCCTTCGGATCAGAGAGTTGTGCTTCAGAACGTCAACAACAACACCGCTCCTCAGTCATGCTCAACATCCACAGCAGCAGCTGCATTACCAACCAACTACAGTTACAGCAATTCTCAATCTGCTGCTGCACTTCAGTATGCATGTAGATCGCCTGTGGGTGTTGGGTATTCTACACCAATTAGTTCTCCTCCAGCTTTCAGTTCACCCCATGGTTTCAATTCACCAGTGATGCTAAATAATACGTTTAGCAATCATTCTTTTAATGATTCTCCCAGGATTTTTCGAGCTGATCCTGCTATTGCTTCTCAGTCAACAGGAACAGTACTGCATGATGCTTTTAGCATGCTATATGATATGGACCACCCTACTGGGCCAAGTGACAGCAATGATCATGAGGAAACACCAACCAGTTGCCACTCCTGCTGCAATGAGATTGCTATTATGCAGGAAACAATAAGAGCCATGCAAGCAGATATTGAAAAGTTGAAAAAACTTAATCAAAAGGTGAGTTTTGCAAATTTTTATTCAAAACATGAACCAAGTGTTGTATAAATGTACAGTTTGAATGATACGGGTTGAATTTAGATTTTATTCAAACAACTATGGTATATAGCTTGTAAATTAAATGTTGTGAAGCCATAATATTTCTGTCAACAAAATAGTTTTATCTTGCAGAAATATAGATTCAGCGGTACAGCAAAGACATTTCAACAAGTGCTCTCAGATTGTTTTAGAATCTTAAAGTTGTTGCAGTATTTGCTATATATGTCTGACAGTGGTTAGTGGGGCACCTATTAGGTTGTACTTTGTGTCATTTGTTTGAGGTTTTTCTAATTGGACTAAAATGAAACTGTTTACTGACTCACTTCTGTCAGACCTGTATCTTGAAAAAGGTATTTTTTATATTTAAGTTGTTGTACTAATGTAGTTTCTTTATCCATCTCTTATAAACTGAACTTATTTAATGAAATCAAAGATATCAGTGTGTAATCCCATCCCCCCTACCATCACACTTTTTTAATTAAAAAACTTTCTATTTTACTTAATATTAACATCTACATACATATATTTTGACTTGTACAGAAATTTAGGGGCAGCAGTGAAGATGGAGCAAATGAAAGGCAGGAAGCTGATACGACATACAACGGAAAAACAAGGGTAAGCTAAATATAATTTTAAAGAAAAAAACATAATTCTGATGTTAAACAAATGTAAGCCATCAGGCATATGTGTAGAAAATGTATCTGCTACAAACTGTGTTTTCATATTCATATATATATGCAGTGATAAATAATTCATATTGAAGTTAAAGTGTTTACTAAAATAAAAGCTACATTTTATATTGGCAAATGTCACCACTCGGTGACCAGAAAATTGTAAATGTTTTTAAAGCATTTATTTCCATTGTCAAACTATTTTCAGTGTTAAATTTGGAACATTAAGTCAACAAAAACAAGTTTACAATACTCTGGTTTTCATTCGATGACTATCATGTTTGCAGTTATCAGTAATTCATTTCTTGGTTTTTAGGACTGATAGGTAAAATATTTTATTCTACTTTATATGCTATATATCTGCTTATACATGGTTGCTGTGTTTATTTTACCTTTTTATCCCTGCACTTTTTGAAAAAATGTTGGGGATATTGTGATCCCGTCAGTTTTTCCATGTTTGTGATTGACGCTATCTCCTCCTACACAGTAGAAAGATCTGTTGGAGGTATGTCAAAGGATGTGCTCAACGCTTTGAGAAATTTTGAAATTTGGGACATAACTGTGTTTTTTGAAAAAATACAATTACAAATTTGTTACTCAATATTTTATTTTGAAATTTGGTATGCAACATCTAAAACATATATCTTTAACATTTGTAATGGGTTTTTCATACATCTCTGCATCTCTATCTGTATCCATCCCTCGTTTGGTCGAGGGGTGAAACAGCAATTTTTAAAAAAAAAATTCGTGTTTTTTAAACTATAAGTCATAATTATGAAAGTTAAACTGCCCTGAAGGTGCACAGCACTAATGTTTTCCTTAAAAACTGACAAAAATGCTTTTTTTTTAAATGCAATTAGGGACTTGTTTTTTAATATTTTATTTTGAAATTTGACAAACTAAAATTGGGCACTGACTTTGAATGGTTATCAGACAAATGTGAAAAAAGATTTTTAACAGGCTTGAATATCCGACTATCTAAAACTACAGAAATTCTTACTAAGATGTATATTTGAATAAATATTAAATAATTCTGCAGACATGTTACTTACTCCAAGTACATGTACATGTATACCAGTATAATGAAAATGTTAATTGAAAATCTGAACATAAATATGTGCACTCTACATAGAAATATTTTTATAACAAAGGTATAAAAATGAATGTATGCAGCTTTCCATTTTGTATGGCGTTTTAAGTCTGGGACAATATTCCATGCTTTCTTTTAAATTCATTCTACTGTTTTGGAATTTGTTCTTTAAAAAAAAAAACAATGTTAGAAGCTTGCTATGTGGAAAAAAGGCATTAATGATTTTTAGCTAGAGGCTGGTCTATACCTGAAAAAGAAAAAAGGTACAATTACAAATATTTTACTTTCTAAACTTGATAACACTAACATTCATTGATTCAGGTAAATGATTGGCATACTGAACTTTGTTTATATGTTGGTAGCACAATGTCATGTGTATTTACTGTAATATACAATAGCTTTACACTGCATTATTTTGTATTAAGTAATTAATAGTTATATTATATGCTCTGTTTCAATAATAATTGTATTATATGCTCTGTGGTGGAAGAAGCTTAAATTTTGCCTAAAAATAATGTTTCCTCTTAAAATGCTCGTGCCATGTCTTGTCATTGATTTATAATGCAGGAAGTTGTTTTTTATCAGGCTTGAACTATAAAATATTTCTTTTTTTAATATTTGAAGATCATGTACAGTTTTTCAGTGCCAGTCAGAATCATTTTTGATTTTAAATTTATTGGTCAATTTATCATGAAAGAGGAAACAACTATTTAAAGGCATTGATATTCTGGTGTTGTGTTTATATCCTTGTTAACTGTATAGCCTTATCCAGGATTATTATCTTATATTGATGTACTTTATCTTTCACGGAAAAAACAGAGCAGTTTTTTGTCATGTAAATATTACAAGCAAAAGACTTGGTGGAAATGCACACTCTGAAAATGTAACCATCACTTTAACTTCCAACTTACAATATCTCTTAATGCAGAGAGTTTATTCTGAAACTATGTTCTGCATTAATTTTATGATAGCTTTGCAATTTTTGTAATGTAAACAATTGACTAGAATGTCACTGAAAATGAAACATGCAATTAAATTAAAATTTGACATCCTACAATGAAAAAGATTTTGTTGTTCATATGGCAAACTATTTTTATAGGCATCATCATGGCCTTGTTAATATTTAATTTCAGACATTTTTATGCCACCACTTTTTTTCTTTCCCACATTTTTAGGTAAAAATAGTTATTCCTAACTTAGTATATATACAAATAAATACAACTTCTTAATATCACAGACCTTAATGACTGCTAGTTATCCAGTGTTTGTACCATGTTTGTAGGTCACTTAAAATCACATGATCATGATCTGAGTTGCTAGCAAAACAGGTTGTATATACAGGTTACTCTTCCTGTGCACCAGTTATCTTGTCTTTTTTTGTCTCGCCTGACGACTATAGTCACCATAAGGTGAGACTTGGGTTTTACATTTCTGGTGTCCGCGTCTGTGACAATGTGTCAAAAATGTTAAAGTCAGTTTTAAACCCAAGTTGAGCCTTATGGTGACTATAGGAGCTAGACGAGACACTCTAATGCTGTGGAATTCTTGTCTAAAGATTGATGCTTTATGTTTGGACAAAGTTTGCCATTATGTATACTTTTTCTTTATTTCAGTCTGAATTGGAGGCACTAATTGCCAATTTGGTGAGCGAGACTGAGGCAGTCAAAGTTCTACTTAAGAGTGTTTTTTCAATTGAGGAGCTATGTTACAGCAGTGTTACAGGGCAGACTCATAAAAACAAAACAGTAAAAAAGGGGTTGGATCTGGAAAGAAGATCACTTGTAGAAGGTATATACTAATGTCAGTAATACAGTGTCTGGGTCTAAATGTATATCAAACATTCTGACACCCCACAACTTTAATATTAGCTTCATGGATATTGCTCTTACTGCAGCGCCTGTGTTGTTTATAGACTTTATGATAATCACAGGATTTTATGGTTAGACAGTTATTCTTACCATTTTTTGGCAATTTCCAGATTTATGGTTCTTTCTGTGACACTATACCATATAATAGGTTCATTTCATTTCTGTATAGATTGTATACAATCATTTAAGTGTTTGTAAGTAATCAGTTAAGTTGCATCTTCAGAAAATGGAGTAAAGTTAAGAATGTTAAATCAACACAGCACTTGATAGACACAAGTTTTGAAATAAAAGTTAAAAGCATCTCAGTATTCATGTTTTCGGCAATCCAGAGGCATGATAGATAATTGAATAATAATTTTCTTTTCAGATATAATTGTGAAGAAATTTGGGACAAAAATATCGGAAGTGAGGTCGAAAATTCGAGACAGACTAAAGTGTATAGTGAGGACACATGTTGTGCCTCAAACTAAAGAAATTGTGGTTTGAGGACACTGAACTTGAAAGTGAAAGAAAACATTTAGAATTTAGTTTGTAGGCATGCTTTTACATGTATAAGTTAGTTTATAGGCATGTGTATGTACAAAGCCGAACCAGGTTCTTTTGGTACTTATCGGGGTTGAAGAAGCATTTTTCTTTACAATTAAACCTGATTAAATTTGAATTTTTTTCAATTTCAAGCTTTAAACCTGCATGAAAGTGCAGAAGAGCCTATGTCATACCCCAAGCGTCAGCGTCCAGTGTAAAAGTTTTTAATTTTTTGGGGTATGTTATTTTTGTTTGGTCTGTCTGTCCATCACAACCATGTCTCTTCTGTGTATTTCTGTTAGAGTATTTTCTTTGTAATTCCAACAGACTTTTTCAGGGGTATTTATCAATACTTATTAAAAGCTCTTGTTGGTTAAAGTTTTTTATGCTGGAGCTTTTCAAAGTATTACTGACTTAATGTTCAGGGGTTACTATGCTGTCTAATGTAATGAAAGCACAAAATTAGAAAATGTTCAATTTTATTGGAAATGCCTATAATAGGTGAGCTTTTTTGTCTTCAAAACATGCATTTTTATTGGCAATGTCAATAATAGATGAGCTCCTTTGTCTTCAAAACATTAATTTTTAATGGCATTGCATATAGAGCTCCTTTGTCTTCTGACAACTCTAGTTACTATATTATTGTTGCTGTTTTTAAATTCAGAAAAAAAATTTAAAACTAATCATTCAACTTGTTATGTATTTTCTAAGGGTGTGACGATACGATACGTATCGCGATACCTACCCCATGATATGACATGTATCACGATATCTATATGCAATAGCAAACGGCAAAAATGACAAATAAATTCAAACTGAAAACACATGTTAACGATAAATCCGAATTACTTCCCTTGTCACAAGTAATACAACATAGGAAAACTTGAATTACTGGGCATAAGTTGTCGGCAATACAATCAACTGTCGCAATACTTATCTAGTTATAACTGGTACAGAGCGTTTAGAGGTGGTATTATGAATAGATGCAATATTTCATTCGTATAACTGCAAAATATTACGCTGATGCAGAAAAACAGTGTTAAGTTGATTTGAAGAGTGAACTTTATGAAACAAGATGGGAGTTTGGTATTATTTTTTTATTATCGCGATACACGGCAACGGGAATGGCATATCGTATCGTTAGAAAAAAATATCGCGATTATCGATGCATCGGTGAATCGTCACACCACTAGTATTTTCTTTGTTTTAGTTTCTTTCAGCATCACCAACTTAATATATCTACACAGTGAACTCCCTGATATCTAGAAGTGGATCATGTGTTTTCATCTTTCATGTAACTTCTTGAAATCCCGGACTGTTCAAACTGCATAGAAATTAAGCTGTCCTGTTTCTGGTGCACTATCAAATTAGGACAAGTTTGGACTCTAAAATCAGTGCACCAGTCAAAGATTGAATAATTTGGGATTTTACTGAATTAAAATGTTTGGACAAGTTGGGACAAGCTTGAACTTTCCTGAATTATAAAGTTGGGACAAGTTGGGACAATCTAAAATTTTCACAAATGGAAAAGTTGGGACAAGTTGGGGTAAGTGAGAACACATAGGAACATTGGTAACATGTTGGGACTGTACCTGCTTACCCCAACATATCCCACTGCCAATACCGTCCAAACTTTTCCCCACTTTTTAAATCCTTGGTTAACCAAGGATAAGTTTAGAAAAGGTTGGGCAAAAAAGTTTGGTATTACTTTGGATAATCCTAACTAATCCCTACCATTTTTCGCAGGGGCGGAAGGTCCATAGTTGGGGTAGAATAAAGTTTGTAGCAAGCGATCCCATCCTACATCCAAGATGGCTGCCATTACCATATATAGCAAAAATGGATAAATAGCCATTGTGGATTCAATTATTTAATAGCCATTGTAGATTCAATTATAAATCGGGTTTTGTTCAATTTAAAATGTAGAAAGTAGATAGCATTTGTAATGGGGTTTTTTTTTCAATGACCCGATTTTCATCAATTATGCAAATGAGGTGTAATATTTAATCTCTTCTCTGAAAGTCTTCTCCTCTGACACCACTGGAGGAATTGGAAACAAATTTGGTGTTGAAGGTCCCTAGTTTGGCTTGATTTAAGTTTGAACCAGGCAACCTGCCCATCATTTAAAGATGGTTGCCATTACCACAATAAGCAAAAATAGAGAGATTGCCATTTTGGATTCAAGTAATCTGCCAGTTCAGCATTACAGGCCCTATTGGGCCTCTTTGTTTTTTACTAATTTTTTTTAATAATTATTCAAGGCTTCAGCTAGTGGAAATTGTAGGCAAAAGAAATCGAAAAGTACCAGTGTTGCTTACAGCAGACATGATAACAGCCATTGACTGCATGGTGAAAAATAGATCAATTGTTGGCATTCCATCTACAAACCAATATTTATTCGCAGCACCATCCTCTGTAAATGGCTATTTAAAGGGATGGGATGCCCTTCATGCCATGGGGCAGAAGGCAAAGTTAGCCAGGCCAGAATTGCTCACAACTACTAACTTGAGAAAATATATTGCAACAGTGTCACAGGTACATGTATGAAATGAATGAATTTTTTTTTTTCTCTAAATGATCACGTTTGATAATAGAATGTATATTTACTATTGTGTATTAATAATAATTTTACATTGCAGACACCTCTGTAAAAATGATCTTTTCAAGATTAGTTGAATAATTATTGAATAAAATGTGACTTGAAACACTATTATACACACATTTACACTTAAAGCTGCATTAAGTTTATCAATTTTCTGAATTTTTTTTGATTTTCTGAAAATGTATTTTTTTAAGAATAGATATCCTCTAACCACGATCCGTGAGATTCATTTTCTAAAATTTCATTTCTTTTAACTGTATAAATAAACGGAATCCTCTGACCGGTCAATGTTTCACGATGATAATTATGAGGTCGGAGCATGCGCACTGGATGTACTGAAAAAGCCTTGAATCGAATGCGAAACATTACAAATTGCTTGAATTGTCCTTAATTAATGTCCAGATGTATTTGAAATCGTGTTATGTATCCCTTACTAATTCACAAATGACAAATTCAACGAGCTTCTGTGTTTAATTTATTGTAATTCATCGTTTTGAAAGTTGTGTTCAAATGACCTGGGTTTTTGATGACGTAACCATGTTCTAATATTAGATCGCAAATGCTGCATCTCACTGGGGAATTAATGTAATTTCTGTATTTATTCAAGCTTTTATCGTTGAAACAAATGTAACATTGTTCATTAGGAACATTATTAATTAGATTAGCACCGTTTTAATTTTTTCTTTGGAAAAACTTAATGCAGCTTTAAAATGTTGGATAATTGACAAGTCCACATTGTGCCAAATATTTGAATTATGATTCAGATGAGGTCTTGATAAAAGTCATGATTTATGGCATATAATTATAGAGTGAATACTGTGGCAAATATTTTGTTTTTCTATTACATTTTTACTTGTATCATGTAGACAATAAATGCTTCTTTGTAATAAAGTATAATGATGGACATTGTTTAGAAAACTGCATTATATTAAGAGGTATAGCAAAGTTAATCATTTAATCAAAAGAATTTTTGTAAATTGTCTCATTCCATGTCAGTAGACTATGTTTGTACAGTAGATTCCACTTAATTGCATACCGGTTAATTGCATATTCCGGTTAATTGCATAATTTTTCTCTGCACCAAACCATTTCCTATTTAAACAATGTAAAAAATTCCGTTTATTTGCATAAACAAAAGTCTAAATTCCGCTTAATTGCATAAAAAATTCTGAAAATTATGCGATCTTGGTCTGAAGTTTCATGATTACAAAATATATTTGCCGACAATGCAAGGTAACCTGGAGAGGTGTTTACATTATATAAACATGTGTACAGCTAACACCAGGTGAGATATGAAGCCAGTTAATTAGTGTTCACTTTGTAGAGTAGTCATCCAATTGGTCTGTCAAACGCGTTTGTCAGGAAACGTAATTAATTATGTTGAACCAATTAAAAAGGGCTATGACAGGTGAAAAATTTGTAACCGGATCACACAAGTTTTATAACGATTTTGTTTAACCATTACATTTTCTAAACCCAGACATGATTTTACTGGAACTTCGATGCTGGGTTTTTTAAAACAAAGATTAAATAAAACCAAAAACATTTTTTTTTAATCAATGTTTTTGTTTACATGGTTAAGGAATGTGTATGTACGTTGAATGTTATCCCAGAGCAAGTTTGATAACGCGTATTTACAGTTCTTTTAGCGTAAACTCAATAAATCATACCTCAATCAATTGGTTTATTCTTTATTTATCATTTCCTCTTTAAGATAAACTGGTTGATATCATCATTTACGGCTGAAAAACCCTTTATGTAGCAAGTTTTGTCGGTATACAGATTCAACATCAAAGACATTTTTTCACTTAAGGAAGTGACGTTTTATTCATATCAGACCTAGTTATTCATAACAACGGGAATTTCCAATTTATGACTGATCGAATAATTGGTCAATAAACAATTAAAATATAACTTTGTATTAAAAAAAAACAAGATAAGACATCTTTCAATTTATTTAAACAAATTCTGTTTGAAATTTAATTTTACCGGACATCGTGCACGTTGTCAAGCAACTGGATTTTTTCTATGTCACATTTAAAAATAGATAATTGTACCGTGAAAGGGAGATAACTCGAACAATATAACTCAGTGCCATGTGCGAACACGTGGATTTTTAAAAAGAAGTGAATAAACAAGAAATACGAATATCGCGAGTGTTAAGCAAAAATGAATTAAATACCAACAGATGTTCCAGTTACATACATTTTCTAGGATTAAACACAGATCGATGGTCTGCAAGAAAAGTCCACCTATACCACATTTTGGAATCCCATGTAAATACGAGGTTTAAAACGATCAGCTAAAATTTTAAATCTTTATTTAATAAAGAAAATATACTACAAGTCTTAAGATTTTAATTAATTAATTTTTTTTTTCAATTATTATCTTTAATTACATTTATTTTTTATGTTAAAGGAATTAAAAATTTTCTGCTGTTTCTACAGTACACCGACTTTGATGTCTACTAAAAAATAAACGGCCTCACAGGGTGTATCCGTCAATCGACCAGCTAGAATTTTTAAAACATTATACTAATTAAATAAAATAATTTTTTTTAATTTTTTATTCTGAATTATTTATTTCATTTTTTAATTTCAAAGTAATAACTAATTTTCTGTTGTTTCTACAGTGTACTATGATGTCTACACAAGTACTAAAATGGCCCCAACCGACTTATCCATCAATCGTGCCCAAGGGGCATTTTCGGTTATTTGCATATTCCGCTTAATTGCATAATTTTTTCTGACAAACGGACTATGCAATTAAGCGGAATCTACTGTATTAGCATGACTCAAGTGTAATATATGATGTTAATTAATGGTTGTATACTTTTTTCTCTTTTTTTTCATACTAACTAACAGATAGTTGACCTAGGATCCAACCAAGAACTGGAATGGCTTGCTAATCACATGGGACATTCTTTGTCAGTGCATCGTCAATATTATCGACTCCAGGAACACACACTAGAGCTTGCTAAAGTAAGCAAGCTTTTGATAGCTGAAGATGCAGGCAAATGTCATCAGTTTGCAGGAAAAACTCTCAATGATATAACACTAGATGGTGAGTTTTATTATGTCCCGGAATCAATAGATCAGGTGGCATATTGTTTTTGTTTTTTGTTTGTTTTTTTTTTTTTTTTTTTTTGTTTTTTTTTTTTTTTTTTTTTTTTTTTGGGGGGAGGGGGTAATGTTTTTGTTCTGTGTGTGCGGCAACTTTAACATCGGGAGTGACATAATGGTGTTTAACATCCCAGTCAAGAATATTTCACTTATATGGAGACGTCGCCAGCTATAGGCAAAGAAGCAGAAATGTTTGCCTGTGCATTGGATAATGGCATTATAAAGCAAGGTTCTTTAAGTGTCAAGCCTACCATGACAGGGGATCTTGTTTATTTTTAGTTTCCATCTGAAAGAACCATGACTTTCATTTCGTAATGCCAAGTGCTTGGCAAAAGAACTGTCACTATCCACTTTCAAGTCTTGGGTCAGACCCTGTCGGGTTTACATTGGGAATAACTTTTGAAATATGAGATATAGACTTTAAATTTGGTATACATACTCTACCCTCCAAACACTTTCAGTGGATAACACCTACTCGAGGTCAGCTACCTTGTGGCCTTGACAATGACCTTTCATTTGTATTTGTATTGTTAATTTTACTTTGGTCACTTTTATCCATTAATTGTTGGCTCATCTAACCAAACTTCATATGAGCTTATGGCATTACACGATTTTTTTTGGGGGGGGTGTTACACACATTTTTTTTTTTTACTTCTCTGAAACTACCAAACATATTTTATAAGCTACCAGTATTCAATGTAGATTTATTTTGGACATTCAAAGGCATTATGTTTCTTCTTGAGATCAGGGTTATGACTTAAGAAACTTCCTTTGAATTTCAGAAATACCTGATGTTATACCTGAAACTGGTTGTGATGAAAATTCAGAAATACCTTATGCTATACCTGTAACTGGTTGTGATGGAAATTCAGAAATAACTGTTGCTGTAGCTGAAACTGATTGGGATGAAATTGATGAAGAAATATCTGAAATAGGCAAGTTAATTTCAATTTTAATTTTAATGATTGATCAATTAATTTTAATGTTATTAACCAACCTGCCAAAGTAAGCTTCTTGCTTCATGAGACATAAATGAACTTTTCAAAAATAGTTGGACACAACTTTGCAAAAATAGTTGGGCCAGTTTTTTGAAAGTTTGCAGGTCATCTAGTAAATGATGATTGAATTTTTCATGATACTTCATAGAATTGCATATTTGTGAAATAATTGACAATAAAAAGTTGGAGTTATCATGATTTATTCCTTCCTTTTCAGAATACAAACTTACATTCCTTTGAGTTAAGGAGAGTAAATATGTTTAACATCCCAGCCAAGAATATTTCACTTATATTGAGATTTCAATTGTGTGTTGCGCTTATGGCATTATACAGCAGGGTTCTTTAAAGTTCCAAGCCCACCATAACACAGGACCTCATTTATTTTAAATGCCCATCCATAAGACTTTCATTTTGTAATGCCGAGGGCTTGGCGAAAGAACAGTCACTTCCCACTTTCAAGTCTTTGGTCAGACCTGGCCAGGGATCGAACCCATGACCTTCTACTTACAGAGTGAGCACTTTACCAACTGATCTTACATTCCTTTGGATTTGTTGCAACTCTACATAGGTATCCTGCATGTTTTGTTTCATTTCTTTAGTTCTTTGAAGAATTGGTAGATGTTTAACCCTCTTTAGATGTGAATTGGATTATTTATTGCTGCATGTATTTTATTTTGTTCATAAATAATCCTAGTGTGTCATTTTGACCAACTGTAACTGAAACTATGTTACTTAATTGTGTATGAAAGTTTTATTTTCTTCATTGTAGAACCACCTCCTAAAGTCTGCAAAGTAGACAATGACCCAAGTATTGGTAAGTTTTTGAAATTTAGTAAGGTGATACAGAGGTTTTGTTTTCTTATATGACCTTCAATATTGACAGGATATATTGCGTTATTGTGTTGTCTGTCCAGGCGGCTGTCAGTGAACATTTGGTTTCCATGCATTTAAAGATACACTATTAGTCCAATTGATCTCAAATTTGGTCCACTTTTCCCTTGTGACGAGACAATGCAGGGGATTGCAAATCCGATCACTAGGTCAAAGGTCAAAGTCACTAGAACTAGAAATTCAGTTTTGCACCATGGGTCTAAATAGAAATCATAGATAGTGAAAGACATATATTGCCCCACTTGGTGGTGCTCTTTTTGTACATCTTGTAGACAAGATAATATATACTTGTGATGAAGGATGTACATGAATTATTACATTCAGTCTGTTTATAAACTTTTGCTAGTCTGTGCCATATCATTTAAATTATCTTCAAAAGAAAATTGTGATACACATATTATTATTGTGGATGATATTATCACATAAAAAGTAAATGTCAAGAGAGCAGTTTTTACATTGACTAGAAAATGGAATTTACATGAATTACAAATTTATAAAATACAGGTAATCGGGTAGTCCATTAACTCCCATGGCCATAGGTTGGCACATGAAGTTTATTTTTGAATGACCAAGATCTATAGCTAGGGTGTACAATAACAACCACCACTTGACTGTGATTGATGGGTGTGTTTCTCTCTATACAGTCCTGTTTGTGCTCTAGATTAAAGCCTGATTGACATTGAGTGTCACTATTAAGATGATATGACATGGACACTTCAGTGATAAGATACAAGGTAGAGTGTAATGTTCTGAGAAGTAGACTGCCACATTATATTTTGCCAAAGTATAGAATGAACCTGAATTTCAAACATATAATTTCATTATTATTTCCTGTATAATACACTATACTTAATTCATCTTTAGTTTCAGCAAAATCAAAATCAAAGGCTGAAAGCAAGATAAAGAAGCCAAAAATAGTAAAGAGAACTACTTGGAAGAAAGAAGATTGTGATTTACTGAGGAAATATTTCCACAGGAACATTGTAGAGAAAAAGCCACCCTGCAAAAACGACATACTTCTTCAAGGGAGAAAAAACAAAGCATTACAGAGCCTCCTTGACAGCAGAGGATGGGTACCAGTTAAACATTATGTTTGGAACTTGGCTCAACAACATCATAAACAAAAAAAAAAAAAAATTGGGTTTTGAATGAGTATGTTTGGTGGCATTATAATATGGTTCTGCTGTCCATCCATTTTTCAGTAAAGGTTTATTAGCTCACCTGAGCGAATGCTCAAGTTGAGCTATTGTGATGGCAATTTGTCTGTCGTCCATAAACTTTTATTATTTTATTCTTCTCCTCCTCCAAAACTACTGGGTCAAATTTAATGATCATGCCTGGGTGAAGGCCTTTCAGATTTGCATAAATGAAGGAGTTGTGACCCCTTGGGGCCCCACAAAGGGGAAAATTGTGAAAATCTTTAAAAAATCTTCGATGAACTTACAAGAGGTATAACTTGGATATTTCAAGTATATCATTCTTAGGACACCTAGTTTCAAATTTGCACAAATCGTAGCTGTGAGGCTCAAAATGGGCAAATAGCACGGTACTTCACAGGGAAATTAAATTTGTATATTTGTTAACATATCTTGAAAACTATTAACTTTTTGTATAGGCATGTTTATTAGAATATTGTAGCTATTGATATGACGATCATTTTGATATATGATTCAAGGTCGTACGTTTAAAGGTCAAGGTCATAGCTACATAATACAACTGAAATTGCTAATTATCTTGAAAACTATCAACTTTTGGTACAAAAATGTACATTAGAATATTGAAGGTATTGATATGACGTTCATTTTGATATATGATTTAAGGTCATATATTCAAAGGTCAAGGTTATAGCTGCATAAGAAAACTAAAATTGCTAATTATCTTGAAAACTATCAACTTTTTGTATAGGCATGTATATTAGAATACTGTAAGTATTGCTATGCCCATCATTTTGATATATGGTTCAAGGTCATATGTTTAATGTTCAAGGTCACAGCTGCAAAAGAAGACTTAAATTGCTAATTATCTTGAAAACTGTTAACTTTTTGAATAGGCATATATATTAGAATATTGGAGATATTGACACGATGATCGATTTGATATATGATTCAAGGTCATATATTCAAAGGTCAAGGTCATTAGCATAAGTATACTGAAATTGGTTAATGATTTGGAAATTATTCATTGCACTACAGTTACTTCATGCATATTAGCTGCTTATTAATGAAATGTGACTGAATATTTCTGATTAAGTTTTATGGGAGTTCTTAACTTGAGTTTTTGTAAAGTTTCTGTACTTGATATATTGTCTATTGCACTTTGCAAACAATTTTTGAGATATCCTCAGGTGAGCATTCAGGCCCATGAGCCTCTTGTATATATATTTGAATGTTGTAGGTATTATAACTAATCATATCTATAATTTACAAACATCTCTGCTTGAGTTAATTATCACCTGGGACCTTTCATATTAAGAGATAAAGATATCTTGTTTGAGGTTGTGAGGTTATTACTTATAATAATTGAAAAATCACTGGAAGTTTAATTAGTTTTAGCTCAGATGAGCCATTGCAATGGTTCGTTGTCAGTCATCCTTCTTGCATTAACTTTCTACATTTTAATCTCATTTTCTCTGAAATTACCCAGCCAAATTTGATGAAACTTGGTGTTTATGATGCCTGGGTAAAAGGCTTGTAGATTTTCACAAATGAAAGAGTTATGTCCCCATGGGGCCTCGTAGGGGAAAATGGTGAAAATCTTTAAAAATCTATGAACATACAAGAAATATACCTTATATATCTTAAGGTGGAAATTGTCAAAATAAGTATATTTGTCAATATATCTTGAAAACTATAAACTTTTGTCTAGGCATGTACATTAGAATGTTGTAGGTATTGAAATAACAATTTTGATATATAGTTGAAGGTCAAGGTTTTAAAGATCAAGGTTGCATGCATAAGAACACTGAATTGGTTAATTATCTGGAAAATAATAAACTTTTTGTATAGGCATGTATATTAGAACATTCTAGGTATTGAAACAACAATCATTTTGATGTATAGAAAAATGTCATGGGTTCAAAGGTCAAGGTCACACGCAAAACAATACCAAAATTGTTAATTATCTCAAAAACTAAACTTTTTGTACAGGGATGTATATTACAAAATTGTAATCATTTTGATGTAAAGGAAAAGGTCATGTGTTCAAAGGTCAAGGTCACAGATGCAAAACAATACCAAAATTGTTAACAATCTCTAAAACTATAAACTTTTTGTATGGGCATGTATATTTGAATATTTTTGGTGTAAATACAACAATCATTTTGTATAAAAAAGGTCATGGGTTCTTAGGTCGAGGTCACAGATGTAAGAAAATGCTTAATTGTTAAAATTACCTGAAAAGATCTAGAAATTGGTACCAAATGTAAATTTTTTGACATTGGGGTTATAGTATGTTTTCTTGAAATGTTGCAGCTAGCCAATATTTATCAGGTGAGGGTATCGGGCCCAATAGGCCTCTTGTTGCTTTTAATTTTGAAAATTTCGTAAAAATGGCTGCAATTAATTATTATTTGACTATTTCAAAAGATAATGACATGGGATTTCAGTTTTGACATTGTCTTGAAATTACTTTCCAATTGGGGTCAAGGTTATGACCCAATTTTTTAACTTTGTGCTTTTACTATTTTTGATCATTTTTTTTTAATGTAAATTTTATTTTTATCTTGTCAAGATCATCATGGTTTTCAATTTTCATAAAATGACCTTCAAAATCAGGTCAACATCAAAGTTCAAGGTCATGACCTAGTTTTATCTTTGTACTTTTGTTACTATGAATTTATTTTGAAGCAGACTTTTATCCCCAGCTCCAACAAAGTTGGCAGGTATATAGAAATGGGTTATGTCTGTTCATCTGTTCGTCCGTCACAAGTACAATATTAAGTTTTTCTGTTAAAGTTTTTCAAACAGTTATAATTTTTGAGAATTTTTCATTCTGATTTAAAGAAATTATTATTCTAATTTATTTTTAAACATGTGTATATGTTTTTACATAATTTATTGACCAGAAAACCCATCTAGAACACAATGTTAACCTTTTGCATTAAAGTTTGCTACATTGTTTATATTACGATTTAAGCATAGCAAGTTCATAATATTAAATATTGGGTATTTTGGTGTAGGATTTTATTTTTCTGAAAAAAATATACATTTATTATTTATCATAATAATATTTTTTAAAAAAAGCATGATGATTATAATGCTACTGCAGCTGATGACAATGATGATGTATGCTGCTGATGATGTTGAATTTGTGCTATAGATGATGTTGAATTTTCTTGATGATGGTGATGATGATGTTGATGCTGCTGATTATGACGAAAACTTGCTCTTGATGATTTTCATACAGTGGAACATAATTATAATTAATATCATTAAGTGAGCAAAATTAGTGATATATAATAGTAATTATTACATTGTCACACATATATATACACATATATATATATATTGTTTCATTAATAGCATATTACATGTGGAATTTTTAAACCAATAACTTGTCTCTTTGATGATAATGAGATGATGATGAACAAATTTCCTCTTTGATTATTTCCTGTTTTTCAAAATGATGTTATATATTTTACCATATGCATTTAAACCTAAAAATCTTATAATCACTTTTGTTTTCAATGAATACAACATCAACAAGAACTATAATTGGAAAAAAAAACCATGAGAAAAAGAATTAAGTTCTATCCATGTGTTACTGATAAAAGTTGTTTACTAATAGATATTGGTGATATTTTGATTAAAGTATGAAATTTCATTTTAAAACACACAGTATTCCAGTCGTTGTTGAGAATAAGTTTAACATGATGTGGAATAGTTGTAATCACTGAAACTATTGGTAGAAAATAGAAAGTTAGTAGTGTGGGGTATCTGAATGACAATGTCTTCTTGTTATTTTCCAATTACATAACTTAGATGTTGACTCTTGGTATTGAAAAACTATTTGCATATTATGAATTAATTTTTTTATTATGTCAAGACTTTACGAAGCTGTGGTAATGTTGAGAGATTAAACCATGGTTTCAATATAAACTTTTTATAAAAATATTTCCTTAAAAATAATTTTTTTTTTATCCAATAAAAGGATTGTAGATTTAACATAGTACTTTTGAATCATACAAATGTTGATTGTATTTTCTGTGATGCAGATCATGCATTATAATAAATTTTGTCATTTTGTTCAAAATTCAGAATTTGTTACTGAAAAAAATTTCTAAGTTAATATGAAAACTGGTATTTTAATTTTTTTGGAAATGTGTAAGTTGAGGATTTTAATGTGATCACTTGTTCTTTAACAATAAACAATTCTATTTTCATATCACATTGTGATTTGTGTACAGTTTATGGACATGAAGCATTTTATCCCATCATGATTAAAATGTGTTCTGACATACGGTTGCTTCTAGTATCTCACACACACACATTTCTTGAGGTTCATTAGAGCCTTAAGGAGAGCTATTTACTTGCAGTAGAGTAAACTTGCAATACATTGAGGATTTCACAGCACATTGCCTCATTTATTCCCAATGTGATCAGTTATCTATTTTGACACATCAGAATTGTTGTACGAAAATGAAAGACCAAAGGTTGCAGACAATGAATACTTGAAAGAGTAACGGGCAACATTCCTATTATATAGTAAAAGATAATCTCTCAGACATCTGAAAATGATGTCAAGTGCTCTGGAGGGGGCATATTATAAGTTCTTCATGTAGCAATTTCATGTCTGGAGATAGCATATACATCCACAAAAAGGCATATTCATTTACACTTGGTTTATATAACAACATGAAAAAATCTTCAACATTATCCATTGGGGCCAGAGTGGTCCAAAGCGTGTGCTTGCACATCACATCTCACCACCTAGGTTAGAATCTTACTCTGGTCAGATCCTAGTGTGAGGAAGTTTTTTAGTTCGCTTGCCAAAGGTCAGTGGTTTTCTCCAGGCATTCTTGTTTCCTCCACCATCCCAAAAAATTGTCCAGATATAAATGAAAGAATCTTGACTGCGCCACATAACTCCATTACTCCAATCCGCTCAACAAAATCCCTCTACATTATTTATATTTTAGTACGTAGTAACTGAATTTCTGGAATCCTGTGTGGTAAAACATGAAAACTGGAAGACTTGGATGTGTGAAATTTCATATGCAACCTTCAAGCCTACCAAATTATTACAAATACGTATTAGTCTCCATACAGTGTTTTGTATATATAATCTTGAACATTTTTGGAGTCTAAAGCCTACTCGGATGAACAAAAAATCCCATTGTCCTTTTTAGCTCACCTGACTGAAGTTCATGTGAGCTGATGCCATAGCTCAGAGTTTATATGTGCCTGTGTGCGTGCGTGCATCGTCAACACAAATTTACGACTTCTCTGGAAGTACCTGACAGATTTCAACAAGACTTGGTCAGAAGCATGTCTGGGTCGGTGCAATGCAGATTTGTTGGTGGCGTTTCTTTGGTTACCAAAAATTTTTGTCCTAATGCTGTATATGAAGTTGCGTGACGAGATGTTTAAAAGTTTACTTTAGGTCACTCTTGAGCTTAAATGTTGGTAAAGGTCAACCGATTTCGCAAACTTGAAGGGGCTTTGTCCCAGGAACATCCATATCAAGTTTTATTATCACTGGTTCTGGAGAAGAAGTTGAAAATGTTTACCTAGCATTAGATGTTAAACATTTGTCAATAAGTTAACTTATTAAAAATCTTAATTGTAATTGCGTGAACGACTGTCCGTCTTGTATATGAAGCCGGTGCCCGTTTTGCATGATGTGCAGTCGGTAGCAAGTTCAGGGTGATTTTATATTTATTTTAATTTTCAACAAGTTAATAATTATTTTGTATATTTAATAAATAATACTCGTAGCATATATTTTGTTACGGCTAGGCTAATATTCCGAGTCACTCAGTTTGTTCCGTTCCGGTGGATTCGTCCATTTCTGGCTCGAATAAATACAGCTGAACTCCAATTTCATCATTTGCAAGGTTGTCTATTTATTCCCTAAATAATGACGAACCATCTGACATATACAGATGCACGTCAGAGTTGCTTTTTCTTCATTTATCATATGGTACATCTACTGTCTTCATTTTTAGATACTGTGACTGTTACTGGTGTGACATTACATATTTAGGTAACTCCTAAAACGTTAGCAACACAGAAGGCAAAATTTGTAGATTCAAACCACTATAACTTTTAAGCTCACCTGAGTAAATGCTCTTCTCCCATGAACTTACAAGAGATATAACTTAGATATTTCAGGTATAACATTCTTAGGACACCTAGTTTCAAATTTGCACAAATCGTAGCTGTAAGGCTCAAAATGGCCAAATAGCAAGGTACTTCAGGGGAAATAACTAAAATTTGTATATTTGTGAATATATCTTGAAAACTTTTTGTATAGGCATGTTTATTAGAATATTGTAGCTATTGATATGACGATCATTTTGTTATATGATTCAAGGTCAGACATTAAAAGGTCAAGGTCATAGCTGCATAAGAAGTCTAAAATGGTTTATTATCTTGAAAACTATCAACTTTTTGTTGTATTAGAATATTGTAGCTATTGATATGAGTATGATTTTGAAATACAGTTTAAGGTCATAGGGTCAAAGGTCAAGGTCATAGCTGCATTAAAAAAAACTAAAATTGTTCATTATCTTGAAAAATAATTTTTTGTATAGACATGTATATGAGAATATTGTAGCTATTGATATGATAATTATTTTGATATATGATTCAAGGTCATACTTTTAAAAGTCAAGGTCATACCTACATAAGACAACTGAATTGTTTATTATCTTGAAAACTATTAACTTTTTGTATATGCATGTATATTAGAATATTGTAGGTATTTATATGTCGATCATTTTGATATATGGTTCAAGGTCATACATTAACTGAAGGTCAAGGTCATAGCTGCATAATAAGTCTAAAAGTGTTAATTATCTTGAAAACTCATTTTTGTTAGGCATGTATATTAGAATATTGTTCATATTGTCATATGTTCAAAGGTCAAGGTCATATCAGCATAAGTATACTGAAATTGGTTTAGTGATTTGGAAATTATTCATTGCACTACAGTTACTTCATGCATATTAGCTGCTTATTAATGAAATGTGACTGAATATTTTTGATTAGGTTTGTGGGAGTTCTTAACTTGAGTTTCTGTAAAGTTTCTGTACTTGATATGTTCACGGGGGTAATACCAATTTCGCGATTTCCGCACACGACCGATTGATACTTGCGTTTTCGCATTCGACCGATGATGATGTTACTAACAACACAGGTACGGTCATCGACCGTTGCAAAAACCACGTCAGGTGAGGTTAATAACTCTGCATTCTTTTCTAAAATCAGTAATTCAATAATTATTTAGCAGTGATCAATCATTTAAAGCTTTAACTTGATACTCATTTATATGAAACGTATTTGTTCCTCTGCTTTGAAAGATTACAAATACTGTTACAAATAACAGTACCAATTTACAACGAAAAAGTTCATTTTAAGCAACTTTTACAAATTGGGCAATTTTGTTATCTTATCAAATCTTGTATCAAAATAGGATCTTAATTTTGCAACAAAAATACAGTACATAATTTTTGCGGATTTTAAGTTTTTGTCAAAACTATTTTTACCGATACAGCATTCGACGAACAAGTATTGGTAGTAATAGGGGGTGTCGAATGCCGTACTATGAAAACACCACTAGTTTTTAAAATATCAATAATTCCCTTTAATTTTATGTTAAGCCAGAAAAAATGTTTGAATGGATGCAATGTTTGCATGAATTAAACATTGGTGAAAAAATTAAATTCAATATATTGCATTAAATGTGGTATAAAGAGACATTTAACAAAAACGGCTGATTAATGCCGATATTTTATATATAACCCTACACTAGGTAAAAACATTCACTTCCACAGATTCATCAATATCTATGAAGAAGAAAAAACATGTTACCAATCTTTGAATAATTATCATCGTTTTGAAATTAATCTCCGTCTTCAGGTGGTATGTTTTTTTTTTTTTTTTTTTGAATCGGTCGATGACCGTACCAGTGTCATTAGGAACATCATCATCGGTCGAATGCGTAAACGCAAGTACCAATCGGTCGTATGCGGTAATCGTGAAATTGGTATTACCCCCGTGATATTGTCAATTGCACTTTGCAAACAATTTTGGACATATCCTTAGTTGAGCGTTAAAGCCCATGGGTCTCTTGTTTTATTTGGTCACCAATTTTGATGCAGGTTTCGATAAATTTGTGATATTTAAATGGTATTTTACACAAAAATTAAATAAAACATTTTCGATACAGGTACTCTTCAAGCATGGCATTTAATTTCTTGTTATTGCTTACTCATGCAATGTCAGGGTAGTGGACCTCTGAAATATTTAACTGCAATAACTGTCATCTAAAAACCGCCATGGATGTACGCTGATAATTCAAGAAATGAAACACGCACATAAAAATGTTCCGTCAGTATTTCCGATACAGCTGTTGAGAAATACGATTCATAGTTTTCAATATAGAACTCCATGGGGGCATTTGAAGATACAAATATAAAAGGGTGCCACTGAATATTTTTACTTGCGAATTTAGAGACTCTGGTCAATGAATTTTCGTACTGTGATCCAGACATAAGGGGAACTATATTCTGTAAAAGAAGCAGAGATTTAACTCAATCTTGTATTTTCCATGTTGTCATATTTTTTTAAATGTTTCACATGTCATACTTTCCAGCAAAATCCCGCAAAAAAACCTCTTTACTATTTCTAGCAAGGGAAGTGTGAGATTTTTTTTTCAGGAGTCGAGGAGTTCCGTAGAATATTCCCCATAAGTCCATAATTTTCCCCACAACGTTTTTGGCAACAGATCAGGAATACTTATCAACAAATAAAAATACAAAATGTGTGGATATAAAGCTAAGACATGTTTATAAAAAATCTGGTTGTTTTACTGAGAAAAATCACATGGCAAAGAGGTTTCCTCATAAACCCAGTTTTTCACCAATTCCTCACAAACCATAATATTCCAGGCAGAGAGAGAGAGAGAGAGAGAGAGAGAGAGAGAGAGAGAGAGAGAGAGAGAATGGGGGGGGGGGGGGGTTTGTTACCAAGGACGCAAATATTGGCATTAAAAATCTTGTTTTACTGATTTTCTGAAATCGCCAGTTGACACTGCCAGCATTTCTGGAGCACTGATGCCTATACAGTTTTCAAGATAATTAGCAATTAAAGTCTTCTTTTGCAGCTGCAACCTTGACCTTTCAACATATGACCTTGTACCATATAACAAACTGATTGCCATGTAAATACCTACAATATTCTAATATATATTAGATTATCCTACAACATGTGTTGCTGAGAATTCTGGCAGTCTTGGCCAAGATACAGATGAGTATTGGACAACCTCAAAGTATAAGGAAGAACTCACTTCAATGTGCATATATACACCTCCTTCAATGTCCCGTAAGTTGCTAAAGCAACTATATGACAAGAATGTTAATAAACATTCAGTTGCTATTAATTCGGGGCCGCCATCGCACAGTGATTTAATTGAGGTTCCTGCAAAGTCACAATCTGACACAGTTACGGAACAACTTCCTCAGTTCCAGAATGTAGATGTCTGATAAATTTAACTCGACACTGTGACGAGTGGTAGTAACAATATCACTTGCCCAAGTACAAATTTCACTCGTCAGGATGAGTGGACGAGTGAATAATTGAAGCCCTGTCACTGTTGACATTTTTGTTATGCCCTAAATTCGAGACTGGTCACATGATTCAGGTTCATATCAAAATTGAAATTGGCAAGTAGTTAATACATCTGTGAAACGATGTATTGTATTTAATTTATTTCTTCAAATGGCAGGTAGTAGAATACCCAGCTGCTAAAAATGACTTTTGGTACTAATCAATTATCTAACAGTAGTGTACAGATATACTTATTATTAACTCTTTATTTCTTTAAAGTAAGCAATTAAGTAATTGAAAATCAATCGGTTTACTTATTCTGATTACAAAATAGTGATTTTGTCACCCTTGAATTACTACTTAATAAAGGTAGTTTCCCCTGGAGAAATAACACTAAAATTTACTACCGAATAAAGGTAGTTTCCCCTGGAGAAATAACACTGAAATTTACTACCGAATAAAGGTAGTTTCCCCTGGAGAAATAACACTGAAATTTACTACCAAATAAAGGTAGTTTCCCCTGGAGAAACAACACCAAAATTTCCCAATTTGGGACTCTAAAATTCCCCAAAAGCCAACATAGTTTAAGTTAAGTACAGTCATCTAAAACTGCCCAGGTCGACAAAAAAAGTCAGATATTGTCACAATATAAAGTCTTTGCAATCTGAGTGTAAAAAAAAAGATTCAAATTTTACCGATTTGAAAGGTAGAACGTAGTTTTGAAAAATCATGACAAAGTAATTGCAAAATGATCATCCATTATGAATTTGAACCAGTTGCTGCCACTACTGTTGGATCAGTCACAATTCTTTCACATCAGCTTCAGATTCCCAGAACAAAAAAATGTACCCCACTTTCTCCAAAATCAAATGAAGAATGATAATTTTTTAAAGAAACAGTGTATCTGATACATGTGAAAAACTTATAATACCTTCATACTTATATTGAGGAACCCTATACCTCCTGTCAACATGTACTTTTGTTTCTTGAAAACACTTTAACATATTGTACTTAATGATAAACTTCTTTATTGAACTATAACTTAAGGCAACCATCTTTTCTTGGAACCTTCTCATATAGCGGAAAGGCCAGCCTTCACATTTTCTGTTAGCTCAATGATAAGTCAATTTCGTACAATCAAGGGACATAATTCAATATTTCAATGATAGATGTCGCTTTTGCAATGTCAACAAAAATTTGCATTTGACTTGCCTTTCTTATTGTGATTTTTTAATTAATAATTTATATAAAACTTACTAAAATTTAGTCGAAATACATTTTGAAATATATTTTTAAAGATTAATCTCGATTTTTTAAAACTAATGTTTTGGTAAAAATATGCGAAAAACACAATTTTCGCCGAGCCATTGGCGAGGTCAAAGTTTACTGGGTGGTAACGGATCAAATTTATACCCAGTAGAAAAAGGTGACAGAATCGCATCCCACATCATGGGAAGCAAAACGCTTGCTGCAATGAGATACAACTATGTTTTTTGGTATAGGGTATGAACTATCACTTTCACTGGTTCGTCTGCAACACTGGAAAGAAAATGGTCATACATTGACTTTAGTTTTAAAAACAAAACTATACATATCATAAATTATTTACCTTAAATATTTCCACTTTATTATCTTAGTTTTATGCTAATTTAATTTATTTTAATGATTTTATTTGCATTTTTTTTTTTATTTTCTCTTCTTTAATACATCTTTTTTTGCCCAACATGCCCCAAAAAACCAACTGTAGCCAAGTGGATCCTGACAGAATTCCTGGGCCTTGTACATGTTGTGGTATGATCAACTCTGAATGTTTTTTGTTTCAGTTTAGTCTTTGTAACCAGACAGGACAACACCATACTACCATCAATGTAAATAATGTTTCAGACTGCTTTCAGCTTAGGTTGACAGATATTTAAAGTGAAGATTGCTTATTGCATGCACATTTCTGTCACAGTCATTACAATAAATTGAATCATTTTTTGCAGGATGCTGACAGAATAAAATCCTGTTGTACATGTGAAAAATTCTTTACAGGGCGTGAAAGAATCATTTCAATTTTAAATGATAAACAGGACACCTTTACAACATACTGTAGGGAGGAGTTGCTGCCATCAAATAAAAGTTCACTTTCAAAAACTGGACTTTGCATGCATTTTTTGCTACATGTCTTTCAATTTATTTTGCAGGTCTGAGAATGCCAATTTAGTAAAAGCTAACACAGACAGCTTTTAACTTGATTGTTTCCAGAAGAGTTTAATACCAGAATTGAAATTGGAAACATTACATTTAATAAAATTGATAGTTTTTGTTTTCAGAAAGTTTCAAAGGCATTTTTTGACAAATTTCTGAACTATATACCTGTAATGCTACCAGCACTGTACAGTTCATATAAGAATCTTGTTGATGACACTGTTTGCCATTGTGCTTTTCTTTTCAGTGATACAGAACTTATTTTGTTTGCTGTGCTATTCACCTAGCAGAAGAAACAGTGGACATTTACTTTACAGGCTTGGAACAGATTTAATTAAGTGTATTCATTCTCTCATTCTTAGTTATGAAAAGCAATTAGAAGACATTAATTCTACTAACAAATGTTTAAATGCTTAAATTGACCAGTTAATTTCTTCAAAATCTTTTTCAGATGTTCAGAGCTTTGAGAGATAGTGTAAAATCCTATGCATTAGCAAAAGCAAATTTGACAAACTTTGACATAAGAACTTTCAATCTCATTGAAGAAATAACCAAGATTAATCCTGTACTTTGGAATTTCATTTACAGGCTTACAACAGATGCCGAAGAAAAAGAGTTGAAAAACTTTTGTTTCAGTGGGATTTGCATTACATACCATTGATTCAGTTGGATTTGCATTACATACCAACTGTTGATGTAAATAAAGTTTTTCCCATATCTCGTCTGTTTCACAAATTATTTATAGACAGTTGTTTGTTTATTCAATACACAGAATTCTCAGTGTTTTTGCCTTTGCATCTCCTTGTTACAGATCTGGCTGACAAATTCTCAAACTCATCCACAGCATTTCTTACCAAAAATGCAAGAATTGGTGCTGGAATTTCAAAATAAACCTTACAGAGATTTATAACAAATAAATGTACTGAGCTTGAAAAAGCTAATTTTTTTGCATCATGTGACTCTTTCATGCTTGCTTCCTTTGACAATTTGGACAAAAATCAATCATATTCTGTTGATTCTACAGGTAAGGAAAGAAGTGGATTCCATGGCACAACACTTCAGGCTGTGGCACAACTGTCAGAATCTGAGAAAATTGAGTTAAATGATTTTGTTTCAGAAAATTCTTCTTGCAGTATCAGTACTAATTTTTCTATTGATTCTCTATTGATTCTCCCTGCATTTCAGGTTCAAGAAAATTTCCATCACAGCTTGTTGAGTCAATTTGTGAACCAGAAGACAAAATAGGAGTCCCATCTAACAGATTTTCACATTTACAACCCAAGATTTTAATATTACAGAAGAAGAGCTTTGCTCATGGAACGAGTTAGGTTCTACTCTAAATGTTTATACTTTTACAAAGGTATTTGCTCAGAAGAAACAAATTTGTTACCAGAATAAAGTATTTTCTTTCACTCTCAGATAGCCAAACAGAAAAATCTTCATTTTATTATATTTACATTACCGATGTTATCGCCTTATATGAATCTAGCCAACGACTGATGTTATCATTTCTCGATGACAACATCGAATCACGCGCTAAGTTTAGTAAAAACACGCCCATTTGAATTGCAACCAATCAGCTTCCTTCTGAGCGCTGATCACTTTATGGCGAATGAATACCACGGAACTACCTTTTCATTCATAATTTCACAATTTCATTCACAACTTGCAACAAAACGCAGTGTAGCAACACGGGTTGTGTATGTGGACGATTATATCGATTAAATACCAATAAGCTAATGTCTATACTTCTGCAACTGCAGCCTGCTGTCATCTCACTTCTTTAGTTCTTGTACAAGTAAACAACCCGTTAACTGATTTTTCGAAAATGACGACATATCTAGGTCAACCGTCTCACCACTTTTTGTAAGTCCGCTGTCGGCAGTGCAAGAAGAACGAAGTAGAATTTACGAAGGAAAAATGAAGTTGTTTCATATGTAATATTAATGTAAATAAGATACTTTTTTCAGAAAGAACGAACAAAGATAAAAAATACACAATGATTGAAGGAACTACAATTTGCACTATTGAAAAAAATGGCTCTTCTGTTAAGTCGGTCAACAATGCGAGTTATCTCGCTTGAAGTATGAAACACTGCCTTCATCAGCAACATCGGTAATTTACAATGCCCCTTTCAAAAACAAAAAAGAATGTAAATATAAGGATTGAATGTCATTTTGAATGTTGTCATTGAGGTATGACAACATCAGACCACGTTCAAAGTTACATGAATCGCTTCGCGATTCACTTACTTTGAACGTGGTCTGATGTTGTCATACCTCAATGACAACATTCAAAATGACATTCAATCCTTAAATATCGCCATTCTGGATGAAACAGCAGATAACAAACAAACAGTTTTAAAAGTTTTGAATATTTATCAGAAATTTCAGATTGGGAGATGGTGAAGTGTTGAACTGGGTTCTTCCAGGTGACTGGCATATTCTTAAAAATCTTCAACCAGTTTTAATCAAAATTTATTTTGATGCAGGTTTGAAAGAGTAGGCCTCAAAGTTTCATAAAGGTGCTACACTTTGTGTTCTGATGGACTCTGGAAAGTTTCAGGTACCAAATACAGTTGTTTTTGCATTGCATTTTGCATTTTGTTTTTCATGTGTATTGATAGTATTGATGAACCATTGAATGAAAATGTAGTATGTGATCAACAAGTGTGGGAACACAAAGCCAACAAACTTCAAGAACTTCAAAACTGCCCTTCAGGTTGTAATGCAGAATTTAATACTTGGAGAGGAGAGCAGTCTCTATCAAATGATAGGTTTGTGCATCAAGATATGACTGCATACATTTTTATTGATCTATTATCCTTTAACACGCCTCACACGGCATAAGTCGCTTTTACCAATCTGATTTCCACTGCCACAAGCAACATGTCATTCTGGAATGCCTCTTATTTTGACCTTTATTTCACATTGAAAACAAGACGAAACCTCCCTGATTTTATCATGCCTTAATAAAGCGAGATTCTATGTTACGTTTGTGTTTGTTAGATATGGTACTTACCTTGCAAAGTTCTTGATTAAAATTGATGTGAATGTTATCAAACTGAAACTGAAAAAAAATTCCGATCATGGCGGACGGCAATGATTTAGATCTATTTGAAAACATATAACCTTGAACCATATATCAAAATGATCATTGTCGCAATACCTACAATATTATTATATACATGCCTTTACAAAAAGTTAATAGTTTTCAAGATAATTAGCAATTTAAGTCTTCTTTTGCAGCTGTGACCTTGACCTCTCAACATATATCAAAATGATCGTTGTCGCAATACCTACAATATTCTAATATACATGCCTATACAAAAAGTTAATATTTTTAAAAGATAATAAGCAATTTAAGTCTTCTTTTGCAGCTGTGACCTTGACCTTTCAACATATGACCTTGTACCATATATCAAAATGTTTGTCATGTCGATATAATAATATATTACAATATTCAGGTGAGCTAAAAAAAGTTATGGTTTTTGAAATTTTTGTTTTATATTTGTTTTCAGATTGGAAAAAATACTTATAACTAATCTATTGTCATAAAATTCAAGTGCCCTCTCACATACATACTATGTAATCAATTTCCTTTGCATTGGATTTAAAAAAATATATATAATTATCATCATCATCACCGTTGGTGTTTGACTTATGGTTATGACCTAGTTTTCTTTAGCTCACTTGAGCTGAAATTTCAGCAGAGGTATTGCAATTTTTCACTATCTGATGCAACTATTTTTGTTTGTTCTTCAAAGTAATAAAAATGAAATAAATTTATTGCCACTGCCAAAATAGACAAAAAATTTTATATTACAGTGATGAGAATATTTTTTTAGAAAAAGGGAAAGACCTGAAGATGTTGCAAAATATTTTAATTTATTATTCAAAGACCCAGATGGATTTTATATCGAAGAAATAACCCCTAAAGGTAACAATATAAATATATACACACCAACAAGTCAAAATTAGTACACAAAAGTCTTTAAAAACTTTTTTTCATCACATAAGATTTTTCTTTTGACTGCTTTAAAGTTTAACTTCTTTATTTTTATGCCCCTGGATCAATAAATTGGATGGCATATTGTTTTTCTCATGTCTCTGTGTGTGTGTACATAGCAAATTTAACATTGGTAATATATTTTGAACAATGAGAGATAGACTTCAAATTTGGTATACATACTCTACCCACCAAACACTTCCAGCGGATAACACCTACTCAAGATCAGCGAGTTTGTGGCCTTGACCTTGGTCTTTGCTTGGATACTGCTGGGATCATTTTGTTTCACAAACACATATTATCGTTTCTTTAATTAATTTTATCTTTTATGATCATTTTTATCAGGTAGAGGTGTTAGAACAGGAAAGAAAATTTTAAAGGGAAAAATTACTTATGTACAAATTTTGAAAAATACATTAGTAAAGAAACAGGAGAACAGCTAGAAGAAGAAAACAGTACAGGGTTCAGATACTTTTTTTTTAAGATAATGGAAAACATTGGTGGTAAGTACTTGATATTTCTAAGGATTATTCTAAGAATTGTGAATGCCTGAGGTGTGCAAGTGTGGTTTTTTTATCTACCTTGTACTAGCACTCGGGGCGATTTTAGGGTGCTAGCTCACAAAGTCAGTATATCGCAGAAAAGCATACAACAAAATTGTTAACATTTAGATAGAGATATGGTATGATATACCAATACAAACAGTCCAAAAATACAAATGTACAAGACATTAAAACCGCAGACTTATATTGGCAGTAGATTTTTTAATTGAGTTTAATCACTACATTAATTGTGATGTATTATAGATACATGTATATTAATATTAACACTAGGTTCTCTCATTGTGTTTGATGTGTTTGATTTTAGAGGACCTTACACACTACATCAATTGTTTTATATATATATATATGGCTACTTATACACAATTTTAAAATTAATATAAGAAGAAACTAATAAAGTTTAAAAACTTGTATTTTTCTGTGTATTGTAGCAAATGTAATACACTAATAAAATAAACAACTTAGTTGTAATATATTTTGACATTCCTAAGATATAAGTAAAAACATCTCAGAAATCTGTCAAAATAATCGGCCATTTTGGCATCAGAGCAAATGTCCAACAAGTACATTAAACAAAAAGATTAGCTGTGCAAAATTATTTAAATTTCAATGTAAATTTACGAGAAATGTGTTTTGTCTCGTCAATTATGTGTAAAAAAAAATAATTTGTAAAACTGATCTCGATAATTTTTGCAAATATTATTAGTAGCTGTTTTGAATGTAACATCTGTCCATTATTAACCTTCTCATTTTCTCGTAAAAGTAAACTTTTAGCAATCACTTGATGTAAAATACTTCAAAAAGTAATTACTCAGTTCATTTTGAAGTCGAACCATGTGGTCACAGTGAACTGATTGATGCTTTCTGTCCACAAGATTACGTGCAGTGGAACGAAAGGTAGGTTACATACAACAACACTTTTATGTAAATAATGAAAATTATTATTTTAACATTACACTTACATTTTTTTGGGATAAAATATGTTACGAAATATCCCCATACTTAAATGAAATATACAACACACCGCCTATTTGTTTACATTCAAAGATAAATTGAAAAATAATTTTTATCCCTTTGCCCAACAAAGTTGGTGAAGTGATATAGAAGTGGGTTTGTCTGTCTGTTTCTTCCATCCAGTTAAGTACAGGTGTTGGCATTTGAGGGGTTTCTGTTAAATTTAGGCAAGGATTAGCATTACTATAATAAGTTAAATATTCCTGACAGTGTCTCTAAACCCCATTACTCAGTAGGTATATTCAGCATTAAAGGGCCAGGGGATGTGTTATATAATTGATTGACTAGCATCTCACCCAGAGTAGGATAGTAATTTTTAAAATTATTAAAACATTAACATAGTATTTAAAAACATACAATTAATATAAGTTTTTTTAGATGACAAAAGAAAAATTTAAAGTTGTACTGCAAGAAAATACATCAAATAAAGTAAAAAATGCTCCGAGAATGTGACTACACAGGTCATGTTGGACAGAAGAACAAAAAAGCAAAAATCGTGAACAGAGCAGAATAAGAATGCAAAAAATGAGGGCAAAAAAGAAGGAAAAGGAAGAATGTATAGGAATATTTAAGGCTACCCAAAGAACAAGACAACAAATTGAAAAAGAAGAACTAAGGCTAAAATTTCAAAGAGAAAAAAAGAAAATCTACAGAGAAAATTTGCATCCACAGAAACAGAGAAGGATAAGAGAAAAAGATAGAGCTACCAAAAAAATGAAAAGAGATGTGAAAAAACAAAAAAGCTAATGCAAATACACAAATCTACCGAACAAGTTATGCCAAATACACAAGAGTTAACATTAGAAGGTGCTTTAAGTGTATTAGTCTCATTTTTATGAACTTAAATTGGTAGCATGAAAGGAAGAACAACAGAGGAGAAGAAATTTCAGAAGCAGTATGTAAATAGTCTGACAATGAAGATCAGTGACAAATATGGTAAAGATAACTATACAAGATTTTTGGGAAAGTTGGAGTTTATGTAAAAGGTATTTGGAGTCTGTTGAGAGGAAAAAAAAGAAAAGATAGTCTAAACTTTGGTATTACTGAATTGGTAAGGGAAAGCTAATTATTTGAAATCAATGCTGTAAATGTGCCAAATGTCAAAGGTGTCGATAGAGAAGATAAAAATAAGTATGTGTACATGAGGTGTTTTTAGGTTGGAAAAAAGAAAACCCTTTTTCAGGGTCAGTAATTGTGTAAGAAGGCAAAAGTGGGTGAAATATGTTGAAAAGTCAATGCGGGCTGATTTGACAGAATTAGAAGTTAAGTTACTAGATAGCCAAGAGCTAATGGAAGTCAGAGGCAAGGTAATTTATTGCATGTTATGCATGACTCTTGATAAAAAAACCACCAAAATCCATCAGGCTTATTATTGCAAAGGGGGATCTTGGTCAGGCTTTTGGTCCAGAGGTGGGCAATCTAAGAGAAGAAGTCATTTAAATGTAAATGCTGCCAGAAAATGCATCTTTGATATCAAATAGTTGAGTGATCACATATATAACATGCAGAAACAGCAGTTCAAGGACTATGTTTTAAGGTTGTTGATCTTGGGAATATTGGTAAGGCAGATTTAGGGTCAAACATTTTATATTCCCATGATGCCTTCAAAAGGAATTGTATTTATAAATTGGTTTGTTTATAAGGGACAATATATTTAAAGTTATATGTACCTATAATTAACAAGAGGCCCATGGGCCTTAACGCTCACCTGAGGAAATGTCCAAAAACTTACAAAAAACTTAATTACAAAAACTTCACAAAATTCCTCAAGTTTAGAAATCCTGCAATAGTTAATCAGAAATGTCTAGTCACATTTCATTTAAAAATAGCTTATATACATGATTTTACTATGAAATCCTGCAATAGTTAATCAGAAATGTCTAGTCACATTTCATTTATAAATAACTTATATACATGATTTTACTATAGTACAATCATTATTTCCAAATCATCAACCATATGGTAATGCAGCCATGATTTTGACCTTTGAACATATGAACTTGAACCTTATATCAACATGGTCGTAATATCAATAACTACAATATTCTAATATAAATGCTTGTACAAAAAGTTTGTAGTTTTCAAGATAATTCAAAATTTCAGTCATCCTATGCACCTATGACCTTAACCTTTGATCATATGACCTTGAAACATATATCATAATGATTATCATATCAAGTTAGAGCAGTGACTGGTGTGCTGGGTGTCAGTATAATGTGACTAAGTGGGGTTTGCATATACAATTATCTGCTTCAGGAAACACTGAATACCAGTTTAATTTGGCTAGAACATACAGATCAGAAGCATACACTTACTCAATTACTCTTCAACTTGTTATCAGATTGTTAGAAATTAATAAAACTGTTCTGGTCTGAAATAGCTGAAAAATTGCTGATGAGATGTTAAACAGCATTACACCCAACCAACCAAGCATTTAGGCAACCAAGCTACAAGTATGTGTTTGATCTTTGAAGTGCAATGTTTATCCAGAAACAAATTCCATGCCGATTTAGTCAGTAATATTCTGCCTATATAAATTACAAATTACTGAATTTTCAAAAATATTCCTTTTGGGGTTTTTAAAAAAATCCATTTTAGGCAAATTTATTTTGTAATCACTTAATTTCAACCCAAAATTGCATTGTTTTTCTGGAATTTTTTAAAATGCAATTAAGAGTAATTCGGGAATTTTAACTAAAGTATTACTATAGAATTTGTATCGACAGACATTTGATAAAACAGAGGCTGAATGACAATGGGTTGTTGATCATCTTAGCCACACAATGGATATACATATGGTACACTACAAACAAACTTCAGATGTAATTAAAAGAGTGGAGGTTGCAAAACTTCTATTGATTCAAGACCTTGAATTGGTTGGAAAATTTAAAGGCAACAGCTGAAAGAAACTCAACTTGATGGTAAGAAATAGTACCAAATTAAAATATCTAAATGTTTATTAGATATGGGACCTATACATGTACATACAGATGGATGGAAAAATTCTTTTTAGCTCACCTGAGCAGAAATTGCTCAAGTGAGCTTTTGTGAACCTGTCATTGTTAGTCGTGTGTTGCGTGTCACAATTGCTTGTTAACACTCTATAGGCCACAATTTTCATCCAATCTACATCAAACTTGGCCATAGTGATCCTCTTGACAAAACCTAGGTCAAGTTTATATAGGGGCCAATTGTTGGGTCAATAAGAAGGTCACTAGGTCAGATTGTTAACATTCTTAAGGCCACAATTTTAGTCAAACTTGATAAGAATGATCTTGACAAAAGGAAAGTCATGTTCGTATATAGGCCATGTTGGGCCAGTAGGTCACTAGGTGAAATGTAGAAAAAACCTTATTACCATAACAGTAGACCGAGTTTCACTTCAATCCTGATTTAACTTGCAAGAAATTATCTTGCTTAAATAAGCTAGGCAAATAAGAAAGTCATTGGTTCAAACTACTGAAGAACTCTGTTAACCTTCTTTAGCTTACCATTTTCTGAATGGAGGTAAATGTACATTATTCTCAGGTGAACATCCAGAACCTTATGGTCCTCTAGTTTTAAGTAGCACAGATTTGGATCTTTATTTTGTGAATCACAACTTGCTAAACCTACAACTCTACCTTGAGGACCAAAGTGCAAGATACTGAGAACTTGATCAGCATAACCCATACATAATTGAGAATGTAGCACTTGGCAATCATGATTTAGTAAAAGACTCAGTTTATTAGGTTAGAGGTTGATTAGTGTTGCATTTTATATGTCTAATTCAAGTTGATGCCCAAAAAAGTTTGACATTGTTCTTTTACTTCAGCCTTGTTGTAACTGAAAAACTCTATGTACATCCTTTATTACCATGACATATTTCTGTAGAAATGTTTCTGCTATTGGAATGTTGAAAATAGTACTGTTTACACCATAAGTGATTCATTAACCCTTTACACGCTATGCACGACAATATTCGCGCTTTGTTTACATGTCCACAGCTGCTAAGCACGACAATTCGCTGATTACGGAGTGCTTTGAATTCTACGTTATTTGTCTATATAAACATGTTCGGAAAGTCTCTAGTTTTTTACTTAGCAATAAAGGACATATTCATGATCATGCTAGTGCTTGTATTCAATGCACATTATTATATAAAATATCAACAAAATTTGAGAAGAAGTTGGTAGAGAAGCAACGGACCAGTCAAAAAAAGATCGTGAATTTGCGGCAGATTCAGAAGTGGGTTGGGAACATGAAGATTCAGTACCACTTGTTTCCCCATTTTTAGCAACGTCTGGTCTTTCTGTTGAGTTACCAGATGATCCACAGCCTATTGATTTTTTTAAATTACTTTTTAAAGATGATATGTGGACTTTGTTAATTGAACAAACCAATTTGTATGCCGATACACGTATAGCTACTGAAAATTTGAAAGCCAAATCCAGACTTCAAAATTGGCGACTTGTATCGAGGGATGAAATGAAAGTTTTTATAAGCCTTGTCATTGCCATGGGTTTGACTAAAAAGGGCGATATTGATGCATACTGGTCAACAGATTTTGTTATTCACACCCCTTTCTTCAGCAATTTTATGTCAAAAGATCGTATTGCAGCAATACTTTCCAATTTGCATCTTGTTGACAACACCATACAGAGTAACGACCAGTTATTGAAAGTCCGTCCTTTTATAAATATGATGCGGGAAACTTTTTCTGTTTATACTCCTGAGAAGGAACTCAGTTTTGATGAAGGAACATGTCCCTTCAAGGGCAGAGTGAAATTTAGGGTTTACAACCCCATGAAACCCCATAAGTTTGGAATTAAACTTTTTCAAGTGTGCGAGGCTACAACTGGCTATTGTGTTGGTTTTGATGTGTATGACGGTGAAGCTGGTTGTAAGGTTTATAGTGAAGCAGTCGACTTGAGTCAAGATTGTGCCGAAACAACTAAGATTTTTGTTGGCTTGTTAGCTTTTTGTGGTTTGTTGTATAAAGGCTACCACATTTATATGGACAACTATTACAAAAGTCCAGAACTGTTGAACGAACTCTGTCTTATGGACACTTACGCTTGTGTTACTGTACGAATAAATTGTAAATTTGTTCCACAGGCTTTCAAAAAAATTGAAAAAATGAATCAGGGGGATGTTATTTATAGAAGAATGAACAATCTACTTGCTATAAAGTTTCAAGACAAACGGGATGTTCATGTCATGTCTACATTTCATCAAGCAACAGTTACTGTGATGAACAGACTTGATAGAAATGGTGAATGTATAACGAAACCAACAGCTATTGTAGATTATTGCAAGTTCATGGGAGGGGTTTATTTGAATGACCAAATATGTCAATACTATGAAGTATTGAGAAAGAGTGTGAAATGGTGGAAAACTCTGTTTTTCCCCTTACTAAATGTACTGTTGGTAAATGTATATGCTCTTTACAGAAAGTACGGCAGTCCAGCCAGGAGACGTACACATCAGGTATTCCGTGCCAACTTGGTCTGTGCATTACTTGAAGAGGCCACAACAGCATCAAGACCAAATTCCAGTAAAGGAAGAAAGTAAAACTGTAACATTGACAGGTTGAATGGAAGGCATTTTGCTGCCTGTATTGAAGCAAAACCAGGAGCAAAGCGGATTAGACCAATGCGAGACTGCAAGGCCTGTAACCCTAAGAAAAGTGAAAGGGTTGGGCACAGACGTAAACAAACATCATATTATTGTCAACAATGCAATGTTCCACTATGTATGCCAACTTGTTTTGAGTTATATCATACACACAAGGATTACAGAAGGGCACTAAGAGGAGAAGATGGAATTTCTAGTGACAGTGACTAAGTTCACCTGCATTTACCTGTATATAGCAAATTTTACCTGTATTTACCTGTTTATAGAATACATATACACAGTTTAATATGTTGCAAGTTATTGTTGATAAAAAAGACACAGATATTTTTTGAAGTGATTTTTATTATGAATTAAATATTGGAAGTTGATTTGTTTAATACAAAAACATTTATTATCAGACAACACCTTTAATTACATTATATACCTGGATTCCTTTGATTCAGAATGCAAAAAAATCTTTTTTTGACAATTACTTACTTGAACAATCATAGTTTAAAACATAGTCCAGAGAAAAAGTACCTAGTTTTGACAAAAACATTGCAGGGAATTTGTTTTACCTTTAATTGCATTTTTACCTTTATTTACAGGTGCAAAGATTTGTCAAATCACAAAAATAACACTTGATTCACAAAGTACAGAATCTGACAATTAATTCTCATACATTAATTTTTTTGATAGCATGAAAAATAAAAAAGTTGTAGGTATTTAAAATTTGGAGCTAATTTTGTTTAATTTTACAAAACATATTCAGCAGCAGCATCTAATATAATGCAAACCATTTGCAGCATGTAAAGGGTTAAGCTCAAGTAGAGGTGTAACGATATACTGGAATAACTGGGTTTCTGATTGATTATCACTATACAAGTTTCAAATATCGTAATGGTCCCATACAGTAACAATGTCCAAACAGAATCCAATTTTACAATTAGTTACTGCCTAAATCAATGCTTTTTGACGTTTGAACAAAATTGCATCCAAGTTTGTAAGCCTTTGAAATAATTGAAAGAGAACATGTATGTTTAGAAAAATTTTTGATTAGAACAAAAGCTGAGAAAAACTGTGGCCTTATTGGGCATTCATGTCACATGGAAATGAACCATTTATCTTCATGATTCTGATAAAGACAGCCTATTGCATTACTGCAATATATCACAATACAATTTTTAGTGTAGTTACACTCCTAGTCTCAAGTAGCGGAAAAATATCAAACTTTATTTTATTTCATTAGATGTTCTATGAACATTTTCTGATATTCACTGTCACAAACACTGACACAACCTTGTCAAGTAAAGTATTAATTCTATAAAAAACTCTTTCAGATGTCATCCATTTAGAAGAAGAAGAAACCCTGGAGGAATTGCCAGAAACTGTCCAGGAGGAAGATTGTATACCAGAATTGAATGAATTTGAAGAGGATGAGGAAGATGATCTAGGAATGTATCAAGGTACACAGTAATTGCATTACTTTACTTTTTCAGTTTGAGTGTCATGTCATATTTGCAAAAAATGATTAATACATGTAGTTTTCATTTTTTGTTCCCTGTAGCACAAATAAGCTTTTTTTTTTTTTTTTTTTTTGTCATACAAAACAAGATTGTACCAGTACACAAAACACCAACTGAAAGCACATCCAGGTAATTATTTATTATGATGTTTCTTTAACATTATTAATCTTTTGTTTGTGTATGTTGATTCCATATTGCCTGATTTGACTATTTCTGGTTATGTTGGTTTTCCTACACATGACTTTCCACAGTGTTTTTGAAAACCTCTACAGGCTGTCTTTGTCACTTGACAGATGGTTTGATTTCTACACCCAATCTGTGATTCTGAAAACCTGTAAACCTGTAATATGTAACTGGTAAGTAAATTGTACTAAGAAGCATACACTCTGGGACCCAACTTCCAGATGGGTGCATTCCCAATCTTTATTTCCTACACTGTGGGACTCCAACTCATTTGTGTCTTCACTATTCCAATCTCTGCATTATCATACTACTTATTTGGAGGGAAGAATAATGTGTACTGGCAAAAGCCATAATTTTGCAAAGTCCACAAAAACAATTTAATATTATAAGTATAAAGCAAATGAGGCAAAAGGATAAGTGTAAACATCCTGATACATTGTGACACCATTGGTGTGGTTCACTTAGTACTTTTTTTACAAGTGGACTTAAACAGAAACATTGAAGAATAAACCTAATTTTATCAAACTATACACCAACAACTAGACATGCATACATGGCTGCCATATCCCATGATATTTTTGTTGAGTTTTTTTATGTTAAACAAAATCATAAAAAGAACTAGATGATTGTCAGCCAAAAAAAGGATTACAAAATTATATTAATATAATTAATTAATATCAATAATATTTTTAGCCCCCTGTTACCTGTACAAAGTACAGAAGGTCATGCCCCAGGCATGAGTGAGCATCCAATTTTAAATTAAAGTTTTTCCCCGTTTATTGACCTAGATGTGCAGGCAGGCTATGCAGTTCTTTTCACAGCTCTTGTAAATTTTTTGGTTTTGCAGATGTGTTTAACCCACCTCTTTTTATTATTATAAATATTATTTTCTTTATATTCAACAGACTTGATGATTTGGATACTACTTATGTAGGTGATGATGATAGAGACAAAGTTTATGAAAATTTTTCCAGGTAACATTATACATTATCAACTGGTTTAATAATGATGGAGGTTACAAGCTATTTTATTACCCAAAGCCTAGGGCTGCCATTTTATTATACCAATGTATAATTGTATTTTCTAATAATTTTTGTAGCATAAAATGTTCACTACATTATGATCATTTGTAATATCTCTTTGATGCACACCAATAACACAATACTGTGTGAGTTGTACCACACAGAAAATGGTGTTTAAATGCACAAAAATATCATATACATTGGATAGTTCTTTGCTGAGGCTGGAAAAGTAAAACCTAAGTCTTCCCTTATGGCAACTATAGTCAAATAGCTTGACAAAAACTGCTAATTTTTCCGCCTTATGAAATTGTATACATTCAGGTAAGTTCCCTGAAGATGACATAATGTTTCCTTATAGGATTTGTCTTATTATTTTTTTTTTTGGATGGAAAAAAAATTTAAGGAAGTGAAAGAAAGATTAAGCTCTGTTGAGCATGAATTGGGGAGTCTAACAAAAAAATTGAAACGTTTGAGGAAAAAGACCCAGAGTCATGTTCTACGGGAACATCTAGATGAAGACTTGCAGTTATACAATGATATAACATTATCTTGTTTGAAAAATATTATCACAAATGAAAAAGATGCATCAAAAATGGCCAGTAAGCTTATGCTTGCTACTTTTGATAAAGACTATATTGTTTCTCATTCAATTACGGGACAAAAGTCGAATAAAGATCATGTACCTAATCCTGCCATGCATGGTCCAAAAGTGAAAGCAATTAAAAATTTACTGCACAAAAAACTGGGAGAACCATTTTCGATCGTGCATGGCAGGATTCAAAATGTTCAAAGAGTCCTCAGAGCTCGGGACAAGCAAAAAAGAATAAATGCATTAGTGCAGAACTCGGCTGCCAATACTCCAAAGTTGTAACATTATCATGTTTTGATATGACCCCCATTCAGTATTGTTATGCATGTATTGTCGCCCTTGATAGGTGACGTCACACTCACTTTTGTATGCAGTAATAAATGGCTGAACACATACGTCGTCTCTGAGTACTTATTATTATCTGGGCGATGCTAAGTTGCCATCCAGAGAAGCTGGATCAATAATCGAAACATAGACATTGCATGGTGTCAGAAGCGAGATGCATTTAAACGAAATACCGCATCCACGGATTGACTGGGAATCAAGCAATTTGCCAGAGGCATGGAAGAAATTCCGACACCACGTGGAATTGGTATTCAAAAAACCGCTGGTGAAGGAGAAGAAAGAAAGTGTTTTGTGTAGTTACTTAATGTTATGGGTCGGAGACAAAGGGAGAGATATATTCAAAACATGGAACCTTTCTGTCGACAACACCAAAAAGTTGGAAAATTACTTTACCAGATTTCAGGCATATGTACAGCCTAAACTGAACCCGGTGTTCGCATGATATAAATTCAACAATGAGATTCAAGGTTTGAATACATTTGACCATGAGGTGAGACTTGGGTTTTACTTTTATGAGTGTCCGTGTTGTTTTCGGCAGCAGTGGTGTAATGCCTAAATTGTGAAAGTTGTATGTTAATGTCAGGTGTGAAATCAAATCATGATTTGTTAATGATTTGTTTCCAAATATGGAGTTATGATTTGATAATGATTTGTTGGCTCATTTGCATGTGAAATTTTCATACTACCAAATCATTATCAAATCATGATTTATTAGGTATTTGTTACAGTGATTTGTTAGCCTGTTTTTTTTTTTTTTTTTTTGGTTGGGATACGTTAATTTATGTTCCTAGTCAGTGGGATACCATTGTCAGAATGGCCCGAAAGAAAAAGCCTTATGAGGTAATTCCAATAAAGTATTCAGATATTTACAATTTTAGAGAAACAGCTAAAAAACTTTTTCCTCCAACTGCTGTTGACAGCAAACTTGGCACAAGATTAAATGGATGAAATTCAAATGGATCCAGTTTAGAAAGCATGATTCAGATTGCATGTTTTTTAAATATGAACATGATGAAGAAAAATTTCACTGTTTTCGCATGAAGACAACAAGCAGGAAATCTGGAGTGTCGAACATTGCAGAGAAAGTGCCACGTTGTTACATTGACAAACTTCCTATTTCTGTCACTAAAAAGAATGATCTATTATCACTATGTAGCGATGGTACAATTCAAGAGGAATATTATCATTATTATAACAATATGAAGTGCAGTGATGATATTAGAGAAACTAGGCCACCATTAAAAATATCTTTGTTTCCCCTTGCCCTACCCGTACTTTTGAAACTGGGTAGGTAGGCAGGCTTTTTTTTTTTTTTTTTTTTTGAAAACAAATTATCGATTATTGTTACGAATAACAATTGAACACAAAAATTGTAATTAAGTCGAAAATTTAATATATATGTTTGTGCATACTTGTGTACACTTCTGCCCACACTGCACCGTCGACGATACACAGATCGTAAAGAAGTCTTCATCACGATCTTTCCTTTTCCACTGTCCCAACATTTCCGACATTCGTGTGTCTATAACATCTTAATCATTACGACGTTTGTAACAATCGGATCACTGTATAGTGCTTATATAAGCGTCTTTACAACTAAGAAGATAAAACGTATAAATCCTGAAGCGGAAAGAGAAACAAACCGGAAATTATCGGCCCGGAAATCGCGAGGGAAAAAAAAAAAAAAATTAAATTTTTAATAATAAATTTTTTTCAGTCGGCGGGATTTTTTACGGTCGGTCGCGCAAGGGGAAACAAACTATATTTTTATTTTGGCCCTATTCCAGAGTCAGATTTGTATGACGAAGTGGAAGACACGGATGATGAAATATCTGTTAATACATAAGTTTCTAAACATAAACTACTTCGATTTATATTTTAGGATATCAAATTTTACAAGATTTAATATTTAGATAATTCAGTAACTAGGTTTTTTCTGTATGAATTATAACAAAAATTCCTTCAATTATTATCTAAGGCTATGACAAATTCAGTTAAATACCAAATTAATTATTTTTTCTTTTAACAAATTTAAATGAAGAATGTGATTTTTCTCAGGTATCAAGAATATGTACTTACTATGAGGTGCCGTTTTACTATTTATTCAGTATTTTGTGATATCACCAATTTTATTAGTGATATCACTAAATCGAATTAGTGATATCACAAAATATTTTGTGATATCATTAATTCATTTTTATTTAGTGATATCACTAATATGATTTAGTGATATCATTAATTCGAATTATTGATATCACTAAATTGTAAAGCACAATGAATGTTCCCTTAAAATTTATTGCCCATTGTTTGATTTGTTGTATCAACATTTTATTTAATATCTTGTTGTTACTTTTGGTGCATTTTATGTAGTAAAAATATAAGACAAAGTGTCATCTCCTTTTTAAAGAAAGTTTTTTTTTTAAATGTAAACTCAATATTATGAAGTAAAGCTATGATTTAATTGTGAATTTTGAACTCGTATTATTGATCACTGTTGGGTAATACTAGTATGTAGATCTATAATTTTGTTATATAAAAATATATCTTAGAAAAATAAAAACAGAACATGCGCATTTGGTTTTTATTACATTTTTTGTTTTTTTTGTTTTTTTTTGGTGTAAATAGCTGACAGCCAAATCACGTCCCAAAATATTAATTTTAGATTTGCTGCAGTACTACATTTAAGGGAGGACTCCTTATTTTCGTTCTCGTCAATAAATTATTGATATCACTAATTCGATTTACTGATATCACTAAATCAAATTGAATTAGTTATATCACAAAATACTGAATAAATAGTAAAACGGCAGCTCATAACTTACGACCTTCTGGCAAACAACCCTCGAGATGCACAAACAAATTCTTTGATATACATTGTTCTCTCCTGAATAATCATTCAGCTAAAATGCAGTTGGACATTTGGTAATGTTTACTGACATTTCTTGTTCTTGATCGGGCTTGATGTTGGCTTACTGTATGGAGTTGGTGAAATAGAAATTCTTTCAAACTGGAAAGATTAAGATGCTTTAAACATTAAACATGGTATTTAGAAAGGCTACAAAGGACACTAAGTTAATTAAATGTATCATATTTGTCATATGATCCAAACCAAATTGATGTTGTGTTTGTAGTCATTTTTCCATTTGACCCTGACTGATTTGAATTCCTAGAGTCAGTTTGTCCCAAGTGGTCTTTGTTCTTATCTGTGCACAAACACGTTTTCTTTCTGCTGACACCATTGTTTACTTACATGTAGGACTTCCATGCATGCTTCAAGTTGATCATTAATATTTTATTATGTTGCCCAAGGCTTTTAGAATGGGCTATTAAGATTCAACCTAAAAAAAAGTATCACACAGATTGCAACTACAACCAATTTATACTGTAAACCAATTTTTATTTACTTGCTATTTTCTTTTGCGTATTTCGAGGATAATAAATTTCAGGAAAGTAAATAGTCATGAGCCTCAAATAATACATATTTTCTAATACCTTTGGTGTATTTACCTAAATTGCGAAAGTTTGTAGTCGTAAGTTGTTTTTGATTGTGAAGCTTCATAGCAGCAAATATCAGTTGGTTTACAGTATTTATAAAAAATGTTTTTAAACAATAGAGAAAATAATGGGTAAATTTAATGCAGCTATAAGTGAAAATACACATTTGTTCAGTACTTGTCAACCATAGTAATAGCTGACATTGTTTTTATGCATTGTGCCTTTCTATAAATAAAAAGGTGACATAACACAACAATTCTGGCTTTTTCTTCATTTTTCTCCCATCTTTTGTTCTTATAGTTGCTTGTGATTAATTTTTTTTATTTTTTATTTGTTCAATCAGATACTCGACATGAATAAAGATGAGCTGCAATTTCTTGCAGATCATATGGGCCATTCTAGGAAATCCATACTAATATTTACAAGCTACAAACCTCGGTACTTGAATGGACAAAGGTTGCAAGACTACTTTTAGCTATGGAAAAAGGAAACTTAAATAAGCTAAGAGGAAATTCCTTAGATAAAGTTAATCTTGAAAGTATTGTTTCTTAATTGAAGTTATTTAATCTTTTCAACTGTCATTTTGCTACCAGTATTTGAATTTTTAAGAATCTGCTTTGAGTGATGGGATGATGGGATAATGAGAATATAGTGTAAATAAGAAATTTAATGTAACCACTGTGAGCTAGTGACTTAGTGTTGATTGAACACTAGTGCATTGCAGTCACCACCTAACTAGCTGTGAAATATTCAGTATTTGCACTTTGAGCTCTAAGTTTTCATGTTTGGTTGTTCTATACACACCACAGACACTGACAAAATTATCAGGCAACAACATAGCAACTGCCCATTGAGTAGTAATCATAATTGAGCCATCAAACTGAAAGTCAGATGTCCGAGAAGTTTGGACAAAGTGTTTATGAGAATAATGAATTTTTCAGAGATGTTGAGGTTTAGTGTGGTCTAAGAAATGAATTTTTTAGCATTTATTTGAAAGTGCAGTATACATACAGGGCTCGACAATAACTTTTTTTTTACACTTGTCCATTTGGACAGGTAGTCAGAAATTTTACTTGTCCAAATTATGTTTATTGAGACTGAGATATATCTTTTTATTTAGGTTGATTATCAGCTATATTGCCACTTTCCCTACATACACTGCAAAACATAACTGTCGTTTCATTTTCGTCATTTAGGCCCGAAATTCTTCCAACCAACTTTAAATATACTTTCTTCACACTTTTTTTCGTATTGTTTTTTTAGTGCTTTTTTATCTTCCTGAGTTTTTTGTTTTTTAGTTGGGATGACAAAACCAAACTTTGACAAATCCATTTCAACCACTCAGACTGACAACACGTGTGTATTTGTAAACAACAGACTAAACGCGTGTAACATGTGCAGTATTGAGTAACAATACCATCAACAGTCAGGTCCCTCACCGTTACAAGTGAAAAAAATATTCACTTAAATAAGTTATTAACAAAAATCTCGCAATTATATGAACATCGGAACGGAAAATCAACAGTAATGTTTGAAAATTTTCATTTCCAGCGATGTGCCTGTCTCATAAATTTCTTTGGATCAAATCATTAAACAAAATACAAATACCCAAACAAAAATTTTTTCTAACAAATCACTAACAAATTACTATCAAATCATCATAAAATCATTATTACTGATTTGTTTCTGTAATTTGTTAGTGATTTATTAACTCAATCACCAACAAATCACTTACTCTAAAAACTACAAAATGATTTTATAGCGATTTGTTTCTATAGTATAATTTGATAATGATTTGGTAGTGATTTGAAAGGTATTTGTTAACTTGTCTGCAAAAAACAGTGATTTTATAGTGATTTGTTAACTTATACAAAAAATAAAGTATGATTTGAAAGGTATTTGTTAACTTTACTTAAAAAATTCTATCATCTGATAGTGATTTGTTATCTTGGTTAAAAATATGGAATGATTTGAAAGGTATTTGCTAACTCAAACTGAAATTTGTAATGATTTGATAGTGATTTGTTTACTTAGTAAAATATAATAAGGTATGGTTGCATAGGTATTTTTTTTAACTTTAATCAACAAGAGAGCTGTCAGTTAAAGTATGGTCTGGATTGCCCCTACTTTTTCATAAAAAGAGAGAGAGAGAGAGAGAGAGAGAGAGAGAGAGAGAGAGAGAGAGAGAGAGACTCGACATGAATATGCAAACTTAATGCTGATGCCAGACAGACAGATGAATGAACGAATGGACATCATCAATCCAGAAGGCAGATTTTTGATGCAATTTGGCAAAATGATTCTTTTCTTTATTGGCAAAACAAAGTTAAACTAGATGTTTTAGTGACAATTAAAGTACTAAAATTTACACTTGAACTCATAACCCATTTATTTGCAAAAATTTCACGAAATGAAAAAAACTATTATGTTCCCAGGTATCTTGAATTCAAATACTGTATCATAGATTTTGCCTCAAATGTATGGTTTCAGAAAAAGATATTTTGAGTTCTAACCCCATGAGGTCACAATGAATATTTTTTAAACTGGGACAGATTTTGTTTTCATTATACAGTTTTGCAGACTGTTTTGTTTTGACCTTATTCAGTCACAGTGAGCTACTTTTTTTAAACCAGGTCAACGAGTCAGAAAACCAGTTTCCTTTAAAAACACCCCTGTAAGATAAACAGAAACCTCCCCTGAAGTAGTCAAGTTAGATTGCAGAAACCATCAGCCAGAATTTTGCTGTAATATCATAAACTAACTACTAGTATATATATACAGATCAGGGTAGTACTCATTACTAACAATTCAAATACTAATGATTGTCATTATCTCTTAGGATTCATAAGTGCATGAACTTAAAACAATCTGATCACTCCTTCATCAAATGTGCATCTGCCTGTTGTATTAATGCGCTATTCCCATTCATTCAGGCATTCTATCCACTATCAATATAGTTATGTAACTATCACATACTTAAGGGCATTGTTAATTGTTAATGTTTTAAGAACTCGCAAATTTCATGAACTGTTTCGTTTAGCCAAGCATTATGTATTGTATCAGGAAACACCTTATAATTAAGTTTGATGGAAATCAGTTCACATACAAGAGGCCATGTGCCTTATTGCTCACCTGAGAACTGAGTCCATACCATACGTTAAAGGAACCCTTTACCATTCCTGTTTGTGCCAAATAACCAACATTTTTGCAAATTAACTACATTTTTATAAACATGCTACATGCAATATATCTAGGGTCTAACTCTTATAATTCCATAACAGAAGATTTTTAATTTACTTGTATATATATGCATGTATCTTTATTTTTAAGGCCACAGACCCATATTGTTATTACATTATAATACAATAGTATACATATTACATTTCTGCCATGAAAGCTATTTATAGATTAGTACATGGCTTTTTCCATATCACACCTCATATCGGCCTAAGGCATCCAAATCAGCCTGAGGGCCTGAAGTTTCAAGATTCTTGTTCAAACATCGGAACTTTTGAAACGTTTATAGAAAGCAACCGTTGATGGACTCCACTTTCGAAGTGAAAGCAGTGTGAACGCGTGACCAGACTTTTATATGAATACAGTTTATGGTAGTACAGGTCTCAGTCACCAGCAGATGTAGGGTTTGTGATCACAATGCATGATGTCATCGTATTTTGATGTCTCTGACAGTCAGTTGACAAAACAAAGTAAATTCTTAATCAAGCGATTCAATATTCCGGTAAATTTATAGTACTTCCCTTCAATCTATTTTTTCATATAGATATATTATGCTTTGGCTTACTTGGGTAAGCATACAAAAAATATGGATTTTTGCATGGGGTTTGATCCGGGAGATGGGGTGTAATACGGATATGGTTATCACACCCCATCTGCCGTGTCATGGGAATTTTGTGATATGGTTTCATTCCTGATAAGGAAGTCTTATATCTAAAAAATACGAACTACCGCTTCTCAACAGCTAACATTTGATTGATTATGCAGCTGCGAGCAGAACTGTTGTTGTTCATCTCATTATCGTGAACATGACCAAGATTTTGCAGTCTCTGTCCGCAATACGTTTCTAAATATGCAGTGTCTTGCCCCAACCATTCAAACATTTTTTGGAGCAGGATGCAAAACAATAATAGACAGGTTCCCATGCATCTTGGCACAGTGCTATGGTTGATACAACGCATTATCCGTAATTAAGGAACCCTTCCTTAACCCTTTTGCGCGAATTTTGAAAACCACCAGATTAGTACCCAAAAGTTCTGCGACAACAGATATCAGTGGTATCAAATATGGCAAAAAGGAGAGTAAAGACCGTGATCTTCGAAGATTCTGGTAAAACTTGCTTTTTTCTTTTTATTGTGTGTGTGTATATCAGTACGGTATAGATAGTTTTCAGAGTTTTTGCTTGAACAACGGAGTAACAATAAATTTTATATACCCTATTTTAGAAAGAATTAAAAAGGACTCAACTTAATAGCCCGCACTCTTATAGTCAAAATTTTTTTTTCAGTTAATTTTTTCTAAATATTTGTCGGACCCGACCAGGACTCGAACTCTGTACCTCTTGCACTATAGGAACTAGAGTGCTATACTGCTATCAGTGCAGTATTTAATAATTTGCAAGATCTGGAGATTTGTTGCTTTTTTGACATTTCAATTTTAATTTGGCGTTCACTGCAATCATTCAATAATTTATCTTCACATTCTGGAAGCTTGCATTCGATCAGATGTGTACAGACACTGTAATGTGCTTTTATAGTGTTGAACAGATAAAATCTATTGATTCAATATCAAATTGTTTGAGCATCCAATTAGCAATAAAATTCTGAAACCAATTATCAACTGATTTCAATTTTAGTTTTATTTCAAAACCATTGCATTTTTTCATTCAAACATCAGCTCTATGATTCTTTAACAGTAATTTTTTTTTATATATATTACTTTTCAGTGTATGCAGAACACAAGCTAACCTTGGGTCACTCCAATTTTACGAAAGTGTGGAATGAAAAAATGGCTGTCGTTAGGTAAACAAGAAAAAGATTGCACAAGCCAGAAGTAAATACAACGTTAACAGATAATAGTGTACAGAATGTGGATTCAATCGTATTAATTAACTGTCTGTGTTAAATAACATTAGCCAACAGGCTAGCACCAAGTAGTAGCCAATATTGAATTTTGATATATTAACCAACATTTGAATAAAAAAAAATTGTTATAAATACAATGCCTAATTGACATTAGATGATAAAACAAGAGGCCCATGGGCCTTAACGCTCACCTGAAGATATGTCCAATATTGTTTGCAAAGTGCAATAGACAATATATTAAGTACAGAAACTTGAAAAGTTTTCTCAAATTAAGAACTGCCACAAAACTTAATCAGAAATATATCCACTCACATTTCATTTATAAGTTGCTTATATAATATGCATGAAGTAACAAGTGCAATGAATAATTTCCAAATCATTAATCAATTTCAGTATACTAATGCAGCTATGTCCTTGACCTTTGAACATATAAGACCTCGTACCATATATGATTGTCATGTCAATACCTACAATATTCTAATATACATGCCTAAAAAAAAAATTTAATAGTTTTCAAAATAATTAGCAATTTAAGTCTTTGTTTGCAGCTGTGACCTTGATCTTTGAACTTATGACCTTGTACCATATATCAAAATGATCGTTGTAGCAGTACCTACAATATTCTAACATACATGCCTATACAAAAAGTTGATAGTTTTCAAGATAATAATCAATTTAAGTCATCTTCTGCTGCTGTGACCTTGACCTTTGAACATATATAAAAATTTACTCTTCAAAAACATATTTCTATTGATACATCTTGTATTTTGAGTGTTCGTTTTGTATGTTTTACAAGTATGCCACTTTCAATTAACAGTAACTTAATAAATAAAATAGATAAATTTGTGAAAGATGAAAATTGTTGAAGTATATACAAAATTGATTTTTTTATTTAAAAAGTTTTGACTATATTTATTCATTTATTAAAAATGTTTTGACTATATTTATTCATTTATTTATTTTTGAATCTGCTTAACACTTTCACTGCCAATTGCGACTCTTGTCTAATATACCATTCACTGCCAATCGCAATTTCAGTCTAGTTTACCTTTAACTGCCACTAGCGACTCTAGTCGAATTTAGATTGTACCTTCCTTTGCATTGTTAGTATAGGGTTCAAAGAGCGACAACTCTTATGTTCATGTATGCATTGTATAGCCAGTATCATAAGCAGCATTTTGATATATAATATGTGGGGTTTCCTAATGTTAATCAGGGCATGAAGCGAAAACAAAAGTAGAATTTTTTTGGGAGAACATGTGCGGTATTTTTTTTTGTTGTTGATGGTAAGGTGTTTGGAGCTGAAGAGGCTTTGGAGAGAATTTTAAACGATTCTGATTCAGAATTAGATGGAGAATCATCGGAAGATGAACTAAATGAGACTTTAAATGTATCAGACACCGGGATTGATCAGCCTGTTGTTCGTAACGAAGCTACAGGTGGGCGTAACGTAGCTAGAAGTGGGCGTGGTAATATTCGTAATAGAAATCATAGAAATAGGAATATTAGAAGTGAAGTTGACTATCAGCTGGATATAAATGAATTTGATTGGGATTTTTTCGATATAAATGACCCACATGAAGCCAATTGGCTTCCCCAGTATAGCCGCAGAAATAGTGTTCTTGTTGACACAAGTGACTTTTCTGCAGTAGATTTTTTCAAACTTTATTTCCTTAATGATGCTATTCAACTCATTTGTGATGAAACAAATAAATATGCTGAACAGTTTTTTGATGCCCCACATGAATTTGGTGATAAGAGCAGATTTCAGAATTGGACAGACACCACCTATGAGGAAATATCTGCTGTTATTGCACTGCAAATTAGCTTTGGTTTATGTGCCAAACCGTCATTAGATGAATACTGGAATGGGTATTGGTTGACAAATTATTTACCTTAATTGTTTTGTGTAAAAAAACCAGTTACAACATCAACAATAAATAGCAGTTAATATACTTAATCTTTCCCATGAATTTGTCAATATTTTTAAACTTGGTCAGTTAACCTTTGATGTATGTTGTTTTACTAATATTATTATTATTATTTTGTTTTCTGCTAGTTCCATGACATTTTTAAAAATTTTTGGTCTCCTCATGACTTTGAAATTTTAAGTACTGAATTTTAGTTTCATAAAAAATTTACTCTCCAAAAACACATTTTAACACATCTTGTATTTTGAGTGTTCTTGTATGGTTTTAAAGTATTCCACATTCAATTTACAATAAATAAAATATAAATTTGTCAATAAATGAAAATTGTCCAATGTTTCTATAAAGACTTGCTTTTATTTTCTTTAAAAAGTTGAAACTTTTTATTTACTTATTCATTTATTTATTTTGAATCTGTTTCATATACATAGTATTGCAAAACATCTTAATAATGTAAACATATGACTATTTTTGAGGCAGTTTATATTCTGAATGTAACATGCAAATTAATAAGTATTTACATTTTCTACAATTTTTGATCGTTTTGTGTATAAAAACAATTTCAACATTAATAAATAGCTTTTTATATTCTCAATCATTTCACTGAATTTGTTAACTTTGAAACTTGGTCGGTTTATCTTTTTTTTTTCCCCACCAAGTGAGTTTGATATTTGACAGATCTGCAAACAAACTGAAACTTCACATTTACAAATCTGAACTAAGTGGTTAATAGTTTCTGCATGTCAACTGCTGTAATTTGGTCTCATTTTGATGACCATTATATAATGAAATAATGTTGGGTAATGTTTGATATGCAACAAAACCTGAATATAACATAAAAGTCAATGTAGGAAATTTGAATGAATTTGCACGTAACTTATTAGCATACTGCAATGTAATGTTCAATATTGTTTATGGATAACATTTGAGTTGAGTTTCTTGTTGATCACTTTGTAATATCAATCTGATCATCATACCTAGATCAGATTTTTTTTAAAATTTGTTCAGTGTGTCTTTCTAGAAATTATTGAATTGAGCTTTTACATTTAATATTATCTGCAAGCATACTACAGTCTGAATGAACAATAATTTCTTGATTACTTCTATATAATTCTCATCAAGTTTGATTGTAATTGGTCAATTGTTGTTGGATGTTTTTTGGATGATTTGTTCAGTGTCTTTCTAGAAATTATTGAATTGAACTTTACATTTGATATTATCTGCAAGCATACTACAGTCTGAATGAACAATAATTTCTTGATTACTTCTATATAATACTCATCAAGTTTGATTGTAATTGGTCAATTGTTGTTGGATGTTTTTTGGATGATTTGTTCAGTGTCTTTCTAGAAATTATTGAATTGAACTTTACATTTGATATTATCTGCAAGCATACTACAGTCTGAATGAACAATAATTTCTTGATTACTTCTATATAATACTCATCAAGTTTGATTGTAATTGGTCAATTGTTGTTGGATGTTTTTTGGATGATTTGTTCAGTGTCTTTCTAGAAATTATTGAATTGAACTTTACATTTGATATTATCTGCAAGCATACTACAGTCTGAATGAACAATAATTTCTTGATTACTTCTATATAATACTCATCAAGTTTGATTGTAATTGGTCAATTGTTGTTGGATGATTTAAGTTGTCAAAATGTTTATATACATTGTCATTAATATTTAGACATAACTTTTAAATGCTAACACACACACACACACACACACACACACACACACACACACACGTCACTGATGGTCAAAATGAATACCACTGTTTTTGGTAACTCCAATGAATTTATATCAAACATTTTTTCAAATTATACAAACTGGAAAAGTATAGAAATGACAAGACATTTGCAGTTAATTGTCCTAATTCTTCTTATTTATACTTTTGTAACATTGAAAGCAAATTTTGTAATCCAACATCATGAGGCAGTATATTTTTTAAAATTATATTAGAAACAAGCAATTGATTTTCATTATAAGTGTTATTATAACTCATCTATAAATTTAAATCATTAGATGAAGAGGGGAAAAAAGACCTTGAAATGATCTTAAAGAGCGATGAGAGGTTTGGCATGTTGGTTCAAAACATTACAGGTGATGAGGTTCCAAAGAACACAAATAAAACCAAAAAAAAAAGTGTGAAAAGAGGAGTTGTGCTGCTGAGGTTATAGTAAATAAAAATTTTCATAAATACTATGCCTTGTTAGATTCAGTAGATCTAGAGGAATAACCCAGTTGTACCTAGTAAAATCTACAAAGTGTGGATATAGAGGATTTGAGTTTAAATAGCTATATCAACATTACTACATAGATACAATATCTATCTGTATTTCATTTTTTTTTTTTTTTTTTTTTTTAAAAATAATAACCATATAGATGTGTTTTAATTTTATTGTCAACATCTATGGCAAATGTATACAAAAGATATAACTGTCAAATTAAATTAAAATAATTTTAAAATAATAATTCATATTTCATTCAACATATACTGAACTGCCTGTACGAAGTTAAGAGGCGTCATACGCCTGGATTTCAGGTGTAAAATAGGCGTAACTTGTAGTTACGTGTCCCAAGCCAGGCGGATTAGAGCAGGAAGCGTAAATTTTGATAGATTACGGGTGTCCTTTTCAAACATGAAAATTCCTTACAGGCGTACAATTTAAGAAACCAGGCGCAATTCATTTCAATATCAGGCTTAATACTGACAGAGGCATACTTTTAAAAAAGTACAGTATATTTCTGTGGCATAATGTGGACTTAAACTTTTTCAAGGAATATGGAGGTGTAATCTGACTAAGAAAATTTTTGAACTTCTAAGTAAAGTAGTGTCAAGTACATGTATATTGAGTCTTAAATTAATTGTAACAGAGAGCATTATATCATTATCAAGAATACTGTACCTTGCACAACAGTGTTCAATTATAAAATAAGCAACTAATGTAATAGCAAAAAAGTTTTCAATTTGAGTCATAATAACTTTGACAAGTCTTTAAAAATCAGATAAGACATTTTTTAAGATGTCAAACTTGATATTAAAATATAATAATGTACATGTAATATCACAAATGCAGAACAAAACAGATAGTTATCATGGTAGTTGAAATTGTGAATTGAATATACCATTTTGTCTATTCTCACACAAGTTTAATCTTTTACTTTAGTTTCCAACACATATGATTTTTGTTTTTCATGCCTTCAAACTTCACATCAATCAAATTCAAGCTTATTTGGGAAATGGAACACATGACCTGACTCATTTTGAAAATTTACAAACATGCAGTTTGATTTAAACGACTTGACATCCACAACATCTAAATCCTGAGTTGTACACACAGCCTGAACATTACTATTTTGATTGTAAGTTGTACATTTCAGTACATGAAGAAATGCAACACAATTTAAATCAGCATGTACATCATTTTCTGGGTTATGCTCACCGATCTATTCTACCAGGGATAAGTAGGTCTTTGTTACTTGTTATGAGGAGAAAAAAGCTGATTTGACCGTATTTAACACCATCTTTACCATTGTATTCATTGCAAGAGTTGTCTCTTTTAAGCATTCTTTTGTACATTTTACCATAAAGGAACATATTTTTTATTTCAATTCGGTTGCATGATGGAAAAATATCAATTGATGGTATTTCACCCAAAAAAGAAGCCAAGGCTGTAATTTCTTCTTTACTTAGTTTATGGTCTTTTATACTGCCTAGAACATATATATGTTTTCCAATTTTATAGGTTCTTTTGATCAGGTATGGATTTCCTATAGAATTATATATTTTTGATTCTGGTGATTCTCTAATGATAAACTGATGCTTAAACACTGGCAACTTTTGCACAAATGAAATTCCTGTAGTAATTTGACTGTCAATGCATTGGGTCCCTTTAACCATTTTCAATATTGCACCATTTTATCCTCGAGGAAAAACAGCTATGTCTATATAATGGGCCTAGCTGTCTCACACTGTCTGCCAAATGAACTAATTGGTGTATATATTTAAAGTCATGGAACATTTGTTATAGCCCTTATGGAAAAAACTTATAGAGACTTATAAGTGAATTATCATTGACTTATAAGTGGCTTATAAGTTACCTATAATTCACTTATCCATGCATATTTAATGAAGTAAGTAAAATATAAGTTTGAATAAGTATAAGTGAAAAATATATACACTGATAATTCACTTATAAGTGACTTATAAGTTTGTATACATGACATATAAACTGTATAAGTATAACAAACAGAGGACTTAGAAAATTTTACATCTTCTAGACTTAGTCATTTCCGTTCAAATCTTGATAAAAATTTCAAAGTGATATAAAAGGATTTTATGTGATTTTTTTCAATAAACCCATATTTTCCTTCTTAATTGGTCAAAATGATTAGGGTTTTCACTGAAATTATTAATTTTTTTACAACCTTCTTATGTGTTTTTATAATTAAGATATATAAAAATATGTTTTTATATAGTGTAGCTTGATTACAAAAGAAAAAAACTTTTTAAACATTATAATTGCATCCTTGAAAATATTCTTTTTGCATTTTGATCAATGTAACATTATGAGTATTCTGAATCTGACCCAAATGGCTGAAAAATTGCTGAAATGACGACAATTTACAATTTAAACAACATTAAATTGTTTATCAACCAATATTTTATTATAAGTCTAGTTAGACTTTCAGGATCCAATACCCCTCACTGACACAAATAACACAGCAATAAAAAGAAATCATGGTATTGTTGTTTAATGTGCCTGCTGACCAGGAACAAATATGCAGTACACAACCTATACAAAAAAATAATAAATAAATAATAATAATAATGATAATACAATGACTTTTATGATACGGCACTTTTAAACTGATGAATATATCCCTATTAAAACTTCAATCATGAAACTCTTTCTAACATCAATTTCTAATCACGTTCTAATCCATTTGGCATTCTGCATATATAAACTGTATCAGGTTTATCAAATATTTCTACAAATACACACTTGTATAAAATATTTCTTATAGGAACAATTTCAATATCATACATGTTTCTTGGCTTTAAAGAGACCAAGTGAGTACACTCTGTGTTTGTAGATTCACGACACACAAAATATTCACTGTTTCTTTTTAATTTTGATACTACTGCAATGTTGTCACATATACAACCACACTGAATCGTTGTGTTTCCATGTCGACCACAAAATGGATACAGCTGCATATAAAACTCCACTTGTCCATACTCTACTCTTCCACTCTTTGATAAGTAGGAAATGGTGTAACTGTTTCTTGCTTGACACCTTTTGTACCTACGGGAATGAAAAACTTCCTCATCAATCTTAATTCTATTAAATGTCAAGTAAGTTGAAGGGCGATGGCCCAAGTATTCAGACACAAAATTCAGTTCTTTTGGGAGTAATTTGGTGTTATCACTTGAACCAACTACATAAATATTATCCTCCAAATGTTTATCATTCCTTGTGCAAAGCCCTTTTAATGATTTAAAGAAATCCATTTCTGGTGTGTCTGAATGAAGATATTTTGTCTGCATATTGGGTAAACATTGCATAACACATACAGTTTTTGCAATCTGTAGATCTACATGCTGTGTACCATGGTACAGTTTCAAAAGAACACCATTTGCATTTTCAAATGGAAAGCAAGAGTAACACCACATTGGACCCATATCCCATACCATTTTGGGCAAGTGTAACAACTGATGAAGATTACATGTCATGTATCTGTCACCATACAGTGCTGCAAACAGGCAACAGAAATTTTTTATCTGTCTGTCACAATTTTTTAAGTCTGACACTGATACAGAGTCTTGAAGAAGAAGATAAACTGTATTCACGAATAAAAGATAGTGATCATAATAATCTTGAGTGAGAACATCCTTTAAAACAGGAAGTGAATAATACAACAACCATGATCGGAGTTCTGACGCTTTCCAATACTTCATATGATCTTTAATAGATCTGGGAACCCTGCTTATACTATTAGGTGGTTTGATATTCCTTATCCTTTTATCAACCAAATCAACTGAACTCGATATAGAAAATAATTCTGAACTTTTTTCTGTGGAAAACCATAATTTCATCATTAATTTTGTTACTCCCAACAAAACCCCATGCATATAATCAATACAAACACCATCAACAAGATCATAATACTGTAAACACTGAAGAAATGTTGGTTCTTTTATCCCATTTGTAACAGTGTCTGTTTCCAGCGCTTTAATTGCATCACTCTTTACTCCGTCATGACTTCTGAGTTGGCTCTCTGAGCTATGGAATGGAAAAATATGCACATGACCCCTTGCACTGGTCTTGCAAGTTTCTCCTGCTTGTAGACACTTGCTGCATCCATATTTTCCATTAAATTGTACTGAATTGCATACCAGACTTCTTGCAGGTAAGTCTGCTGCCCCCCCCCCCTATGACAATAACTTGACTAGTAAATGTGCTATCAAATGTCTGAATTTCAACACCATCTGTTTCCAGCTGTTTAAGACTCTTTATAAAGGGTTCTGTGTATGAAATAATCGATGGTTTTTTTGAGCCATACCACAAACCCCCTAATATCATGTAATCAGGATTTATTCTTTTATTGTAAGGGAGTTCATTTATTTGGAAGAACAATGGCCAAAGTGACATGTTTGATGATTTAAAACATGGAATTCCATCAGTGTTCCAAAGTAATGACAAATTGTTTTTGTTGCTAAGAATCTGACCTGGTGCTGACAAAGCTTTATAAACTTTTCCATCATATATGTCTTCTATGTTACTTTCACACTTTTTTTTCCTTTGAAATCTGTGTTGAATATCCTGGCTGAATGAAGGTCTTGCAAATAAGTTTTTAATTTGTGATGCTATAGGAACCTCTATAAAATGGGAAACTGTATTGTCAATTAAGTCTTTTCTGCAAGAAACATTAGGACACACTCCCCTTTTTATGTCACTTTCACTTAAAACCAAATGACAATTGGTGCAATATTTGTGAAATTTAAGAGGTTGTTTTACATCTTCAAACCACTTCCAAAACTGCCTTTTAGTACGGGGTAAAATGCATTCTGATGGACAGTGCAAATTAATCAGTTCAAGTAAATGACAAAGCCCTTCACCAGTCAGTGAATATTTCAGCACAAAGTTAATAATCAGTAACATACTTGCACCCAATGTGAGATTTGATCCACTGTAAAGAGGCTTTTCACTATCATCTTCAATGTCATCTGATAGTTCATATTCATTTTCACTACAATTATCATCTGTGTTATGGCCATCATCTTTACAATCAAAATATACATCATAATTACTGGCTTTATTAAATAAATGATTTACAGTTTCATCACAATGATTTTCCAGTACATCATCACAACAGATATCAACTTCTCTGCCTTCTTCATATCTAGCTTGATTGCATGAATTGATATCTTGCTTCTGGGTTTGGGATATGATTTCTTTAGCAGTTCTGTACCCATTTTCACGAGCATCTGTCTGGTCGTGTTCACATAATGCACTTTGTTGTGGCAAAGTTGGGGAGAGGATATCGGTGTTTACTTGTCTACATGAAACTTGTCTTTCCTTAAATCCAGTATCAGTATCATCCTGAAAAACTGATGAATCTGTAATACAAATTAATTTTCACATTAATTATTCATCAGACAAGTAATAATGTATGAATTTTTTAGCCATTAATTATTTCACTAAACATACCATTGGATAAATTATTCATTCATAATGCCACATTATAAAGACCACATACTACCTAATTACCTGTTCCTACTAGTTTTATAATTGTTTCAATTTTTAACCAAGAAATCATGTGGCCCTTTAGACAGGTTGTGTATAATCTCCAAAATTAATTATCTGCCAAAACAGTAATATTACCAAAATGGGAGACTTTTAAAACTATAAATTTTCAATATTTTTTCTTGAAAAGTCAAAAATCGTATTCTGATATTTTCCAATTATTTTTGCAAAAGAAATAATAGCGTTTGGTTTTGAAGATTCAACACTTTGAATTTGCTAAATTTCAAAATCTATAATCTAAAGTTCTGTTTTTAGAAATTTAAATTTTTTGTCAACCAAAAGTTGTGCATTAATTATAACCTTAATAAGTGTGGTTTTAAAATGAAATTCATCAAATGAAACATCTGGAAAATTAATTTTTTAAAAAAGCCTCCTGTTTTGATAATTAAACCGATTTTGTGGGTTGTACTGATTCCTGGGTTGTGTCTAACAAGTCAGATAATCAACATGAATTCTAGTCATTTCGGCACCTAGCTGACAAGTTATTTCGGCACCAAGTCATTTTGTTACTGAGTCAATTTGTCACTGGCAATAGGTCAATCGAAAAATTAGCTAAGACCACAGAAGATTGTAATTAACAACTAAAAACAATAATAATAGAAAGCAAAGCTTTCTCTATAGACAACGCGTGTACATGTTCTTAGAACGAATAAAACTACGAAATTTCTATTACCAATTAACATACTACAATCGTATACTGGTGAGTTGAAAATTTTGTGTCAAATTCACGTGAAATATCCCGCGATAAGCCTCCATATTGAATCTCGAATCAAAGTCACATCCACGGGATCTCGCGAGATCACGAGAGACTTTAAAAAATCCTTTCAAAAGTACTCAAGACTTTTCGTTATGAATATAGAAAGATACACCAGACATCGAATGGTTTGACCTAGCGAGGTTATGGCCCAATCCAGAAAAAGTATACTAATAGAAACAAAACTACATCTTTTGACAGATTTGTAAATTAGTTAAAACAGAGATTACCCATATCAAAGTTACCAGCTGCGCTTTCTAAACAGTCACACCGTCAGTCATATTAATCATCATCATCATCAGCTTAAGATGTATTTCCACAAGCCCTGATCCGCACATTTCAAAAGAAATATCAAACTTCTTAATTAATACCTGTACCAACATCATCATCAGACCCATACACTTGCTTTCTGTCGCCTTTGGTACCCGACTTCAAAGGAGGTTAAATGATGATTATACACGGTCTAGTGGTCTGTGACATATGTAAATAAAATTAACATCTTGTAATAAAACTTACTAAATTTAAAAAAAAATAAATATTAAATTTGTACACAAACATCTACAAAATTTTTTTAAAAATTCATAAATATTTTTCTGGTGCCAAATTTAATCGTAGTCGGTGCCGAATTGACTTTAAATTGGTGTCGAAATGACTTTATACCATCAACATCTCGTGTAGTTTTTGTTTTTATCTAAAAGTAAATCCGACTGTATCTTGTAAAAAACACATACACACCTACGACACTGTAATACTCGGCTGGATTTCGTTGCAGATATCTTCTTGATGAACTAGGAGCATGGAGAATAGGCTCACGTTGTTGTAAATACAAATTATAAGGTCCTGTTTTCGATCTTCTGCACCGCTTCGCCATCTTGTTTTTTATTGTCCATGGTCGCTTATACTCCCCTCCACTTCCGGTCAGGAAGTAAACGTTTAATCTTAAGAAGAATTTTTGCTTTCAAAAATTTTATGTTTGAAAAATAATTTGAAGTAAAACTGCCAAGTTTGTATATGGAAACAATTATATATGATGACAAAAGTATTAGTAAAAAATATTTTTTCACCGCTCTAAGCGGTAGCCTTGTTAGCAATATCCGAATTTGATTGGTTGAAAATAATATTCCCGCCAATTTTAAGCGTCGTTTCAAACAGGCAAATTTAGTGGACTAATATTTTACTGAAAGAGTTAAGAAAACTAGGAGATTTTTTTAGTACACCACGGTATTATTGAAAATGTCGGACGAGATAACAGAGCAGATGTTTTGCCTCTTGTTTGGTATAATAACGAAAGAAAATGGACAGTTCAAGACACAGTCACGATTATAAAGCCAAGGAAAGATGCAAAGCAGTACAAGGAAGGCGAACTGGTGTGCGCCAAGTTTTCACAAAAACCATACAAAGCTGCCATTGTGCGACTTAGAGGTAAAAATTAAGCTGCAGATAAAACAAATTAGAATTATTTTAATTATTTTTGTGGTAATGACAGGCTGATACTTTTTTATATTTAGATTCAACATTCAACTTTTTTTTTTTCTCTATTTTTATATCCTATATACAGTACATTATACAGCGGCATGTCTGCACCAAGAAAGTTTATCAATAAGTATATATTAGTAAATATCTTGTCAGATATTGTTCAGTATGCTTAAGAATACCTTTTGAAGTTACCTTTGGTTAAATTAAATCATACATACATAATGCCAAAAAAATCAATGTCGTGTTTGTTTTACATCATATATGCTAGCTAGAATATGTAGTGTATTTCATAAAAGGAAAAAAAATTATGGATTGTTACAACTGTTAAATGGAAGGGAGGGGGATCCAACCTATCAAAACTATTTTTTTTTATTTGAAATGCAGAATATTTGACTTTGACCAGAGACCTGGTGATTAACTTGCATTAATTATTACTTTTCCATAGAGGACAAAGAAAAATTAACAGAAGATGCAAAGAAATTGGAAAATTGTTTGATGTCAGCCTATGTCTCACACCTAATCAGATTATGGAACAAATGGAAGTTCCAGTAACCACACTGATGGATGAAGATAAAGGTATAAGTTGTTGCAAAAACAAATACAGAACAAATCCAGTTTTAGAAATGGTTGAAATTCCAACCATCGGTCCTATACATTTGTAATTAGTTACCAGTCTCCGCTAGCAGTCTAGCTGTTGAAACAGATTTGTTTTTATTTTCATCCATAAACATAGCATTATTATTGCAAAAAGATTGCCTAAAACTGTCTACAATTAAATATTGTAGAGCTCAGGTTGTTTTGAAAATTTGTAAATTTATCTAATTATTGTTAATGCTTCTTTCCAAAATCATGACATAATAAGTTTTGGATCTTGAGGAAATGCAGTTATTTTCAGTATTGGAGCAAGTTAAATAATTTAGACACAAAAAAAAAAAAAACAAATTATGAGACACGACATCATCCCCCCCCCCCCCAAAAAAAAAATAAATAAATAAATAAAATAAAAAATAAAATAATTATAATACCATTTAAAGGTTGAAAGAAAGACATCTTAATCTTTTAGGATTATTTTAAACATTTATACATTTATATCATGTTTTTGTTTATATCCTGTAGGGAATGTCATGCAGAAAACATATGCAGCACCTAAGGAAAAGACTTGTTCACAGAAGAAATCCTCAAAATCCAAGGAGGTAAATGATGCCCAGAAAGAGTATCCAATAGAAAATACACAGAACAAGTCTTTTACCACAAATGACCACTGCAAAGAGAAAATTCCTGGAAAATCTAAAGAAATTTCAGAAAATACACCAGCTGCAAAGAGTTTAAGCAAAACTAATAAAGACGAAAGACCAGTTAACAAAAAAGTCAGGAATTTACTGAAAGAGGAAAAGAAAAATCAGCAAGTGGCAAATATTGAGGCAGCCAAGATTATGGCGAAAAAAATTGTACCTGATAAACTTTTTTGCCAGGATGTAAGTTTGTCAGAAAATGTTGAGGTTAGAAGTGTGCCTATTGAAACATCTCAACCATTTACAGTATCAATTTCAACTTCTAATAATGTTGATGTGGAGGCTACCAGTAGTGTGTCAGTAGCAAGTGACGGAAAAACTACACCAACTACCGTTATTCAACATTCTAGGAATCTTGCAGCAGCCAATTTGCCTACTGTTGGGGATCATTTAAATGATCAATATCGAGGCATGTCCCCTATACAATCCACAGCCTTATAACTCAGGATTTTCATATACAAATATGTTGAATTGCATGAATGAGGCAAACTCTGCTTTATATGGTGGCTACCCTGGACAAGAAGACAATATCTGCAGAGATCCTAATTGTCATGTGAACTGCAAAAGCAACATGGATGCCATGCAGCAGAGAATTGAGGAAATGCAGAATAAGATAGAGTTTCTAGAAAGTCAACTTATGAATGGTTTTCTAGAAAAGCTTGCAAAAAAAGGTAAGTGCCACTATATCTATCTTCTGATCTCTGTTTTCAACATAAAACAAATTATCAGCAAATTAAGTAGTTATGTTGGAATAATACACCAAATAAAGCAAGTATTAGTATTTGCAACCAGCTTTTAACTGCTTGTTTAAAAGCTTTTCAGTGGGTGCAAAATGGACAAATTTTTGCATTAATTTACAAATGTATTGGGATTATTTCAGTTTTAAGAGTGAATGGGTCATGCATACTCAAATCAGTGGGAGGGGTCTGGATCAAAGACCAGCAAGTGACATGGCAGTAGATTGGGGTTGAATATTTACAGGTTATTTAATTGACTCATTAAATATATTTTCTGATTTCTATGTGGCTGTTAGAAAATTTGTTCAAATTGGTCTCATTTGATATATTTTGATGCCACACAATTCAGAGTGTGATTTTGCCTGTAACTTGGCTCAAAATGGAAGACTAGTCCTTTGATATAATGTACAATTTTGATTCATATGCATTTCCATAAGGTTCTTGAAATAAAAGGTTTGTAAAGAAGTAACCAAAAAAGTAAAAGCATGGTTTAAACCCAAAGTCTGATTTCAGACTTAAATGTACTTTTTCTGTATATAAATGCTCCTTTTACCAATGTAGTACAATTAATTACAGGTATAAAGTGGTGTTTCTATTTATTGATCATTTTTATTTCATACATTGCAGTTTCAACAAGTGATTTTAGTAGTCCCTCCAACTTCAATGTAAACACAACACACCAAGGAGGCCTTCAATTTCAAGCAAAGAATTTTTCAGAACAGAAAGTCCAGCTGCAGCATCAAATCCCAGTAACTTGGTACAGTCTTCTCCAGCTCAATATAGCTCTAAACAGTGTAGTTTAGAAAATCTTGGAGACATTTCCAACAGTACACTTCTTCATGTAAGTAAATTGATAAAAAGGAAATTTCTTTTACATTTGTAGAACTAAACGTCAGCTTCATTTGTGTCAAATTAAAGTTCTTTGTTCTCCAATAATAATAAATCAAGATAAATACATGTATGGTGACAGCTAAAATTTTTATGCATTGCATTGGTCATAAAGAAAACAAGTAATGATGTTTTGCTTGGAAGGACACTGTCTACATTTATAAGCTGCACAAACATCACACTGCTAAATATCATTTCCAAAAATACAATATTGACAGGTGATTTGTTAGAAATTCACAACTGAATTTGGTTGGACCAACAAAAATTTACCAGACATGTTTGATGGTTTGACAAGATTTTCGAAATAAGCTTTTTACATATAGTATATTCAAAACTTTATATATTTTTAGGCCCCACAAATGGTGGAATTAGTTGCAGATACAGGGGTGATGATTTCCACTAGTCAGCTGAATATCTGTGAAAGAAAATCTAAGGAAAGTGGAACTGCCTTGGCACGACTTTTGCTTGTAGTGTTTTTTGATATAAAAACCCTGAGTGAAAGTTGTGCCAGAGGCAGCAGCTCATCGAAAAGAAAAATGTTGGACCCAAACATCACAGAGGCCATAATACGTAAGTAAATGAATTTAAATTTTAAGCATGTATCTATATCATTTATAGAGAGAGCAAGCAAATATGTATGTATAGCATTCTGGCATATACCGTAGAATTCACTTTTATGACATGGCAGTTTATATTTTTGTTATGCAACAACAGACTGATATTTGCAGATCAGCTCCAAATAGATTTTACACTGACAAAATGATATAGGTGGGTGTGTGGATCTCTGACTGAATTTTTTTCATAAGTATGCAAATTAATACAAGTATTTTTTTTTTTCTTTTCAGAGTACTGCCTTAACTCCAAAAAGGGAAAAGTTACAGAAAAAGAAATTATTCAAGCAATTAATAACAAATGTAGCGACGTGAGACAGGAATCTACAAAAATGCCCAAATCGAAAAAATCACTTTAAGTTTTTGAAACTGGATGATTTGAAATATAACTGACTTAGTTGTGTTTAAGAATGAAGAAAACGGTTAAAAATTAAGAAAAAATTGGACTTTGATAAAGATTAATTATTTAGGACTTGCATATACATGTAGTAGTTTCAACCACCAATAAATAGCAAAATATGATATATATATCTTTTTTAATTATTATTATTATTTTTAAATGTATGAGCAATAATTAATCCAACATGTTTCCATGGTAACTTACCTATCTAATGTTATGTGTGTCACTTATAGGTCACTGATATTTCACTTATAAGTCAATGGTATGTCACTTATAAGTCACTTGTACTTCATTTATAAGTGAAATTTGTATCACTTATAAGTGAACTATCAGTTGCTTATAAGCGAAATATCAGTGACTTATAGTTGACTATAAGTGTTTCACTTATACATGTTGCAGGTCATTTATAACTTCAGTGTAAGCTCATTTGCATATTAAAATCCAGATAAGTCGCTTATAAGGCACTGAATAAGTCACTTATAATTCACTTATAAGTTTTGTATCAGTCACTTACAATTTGATTATAGGTCCACTTGTAAGTTCGATATAAGTCACTTATATCCACTTATAAATTTTTTCCATAAGGGAGAGTGTCGCAAAATGATGACAAAATCTGAAAAGCATATTTTCTGCCTGATTAATTCATGATCTGTGGATCCACATTTTAAAAGAATGTGCATTGCATTACTAATAAAATTATAATGAGAATACCTCTGTTGATCCAAAATTCCTAATAATACTGTTTGGACCATAAAAAGGAGAAAAGCTCTATACTCAGAGGCCTTCAATATTTCAGGGTCATTCTGAATGGACCTTGGGAGTCTTGAAATATCTAATGTTGGTCTTATTTTTGAAAGCCTGTTGTCAACTTCACCAACTTTTCATGAAAACTAAAATGTTTTGATGAATATGCCTTTGCAAACCATAGGTTTAAAAGAAGTTTTTGCACTCCCAACAAAACACTATGCATATAGTCTATTGCAATCCCGTGAATAATATTATATCTAGGAAATAGCAATAACCATGATGGTTCTTTTATACTATTCACAGAATTTACTTTACTTCCTGCAACTTTTTTGCACTAAACTTGACTGTGGCATCATCAATCATTGATGTTACTGTTCTTTCAGGCCCTTTTGGCATTCAACATTAAAGGGATATACCATAGTATGACCTTTTCCTAACTTTAGCACTTTCTCCTTTCTGTTTGTATTTCCAACAGCTAAAAGAAACCATTATACTGGTTATGATTACATAAATACACCGTGCTGGTAAATCTGCTGTACCACATAAGAGGTATCCTTTGCATGTAAAATTGCCCTTTGAGGGTGAGTAACACTGAATGCCTTCACTGAATTGATCCATGGATTTTAAAAAAGGTTTCAGAAAGGTGCTCATCAATGGTGTTTTTAATGAGAGCGCTTACAAAAAAGTGTGACAGACGAAAACACGGATGCACGGACACACGGACGGAGCCTGGCATTTCTATGTCCCCGCTCCGCGTTGCGACAGGGAACAAAAAAGTCGTCATTCAAAGTAATGAAATGGCTTTTTGTCAGTCTGTATAATATTGCTTTTAAGACCCCTTTGGTTTTCTTTTGAAAACAACACGTCCAACAGATTCATTGACATGAATAGTAGTGCACCATATATTTAAATGATACATAGTAGATCTGAAACTGTAAATTGGCAGTGTTCTCACAATCACTGCCATCCCTTGCCTGACAAAAGTACTCATCTAGTGGACAAATACAACATGGACAAAACATATAAGATTACAATTTATATGATATGCCACAGTTGTTAAGGTAGTAACATTTTTTTATTACAGGTTTACCATATTACAGATTTGGATGATAATACTGGACCACCAGCCCAGTACAGTGGTTTACAACCAGCCCAGTGTAGTGGTGTACAACAAGTCCAGTACAGTGGTAGTCCTCCACTAACAGTACCACAGACCCTTCCACATAACACAACTATGCCTTCTTGTAGTTTCATGCAATCAGGTACTTTCAATGAACCAGAATCTAACCAACTCCAACCTTCAGTTTCAAATTTATTCACACCAAGAAGATCTCCTAGAAAACATACTAGTCATACAGCCACATCTGATCTGACATGGAATGGAACACCAGAAAATGCCAGTAATTCAATAAAGAAAATTATTTTCTCACCTGTCCAACCATCTTTACCAAGAAATACCACCCAGACTGAGCCAAGTTACGATTCATGTTGGTTTAAGAGAAAGTTCTTATAAAAATTAAAAAATTCCCATTTTTGTTTCATATATTGATATATGCTGTATTCTCATTAAGTCGTGGATTAAAGCTTAGAATCATTATTCACTTAATTATTGTCCAATTTCTAAAATTTCTTCAGTGGCAGGTTAAAAACCAACTTTTTTCTGTACACAATGAAATTTCTACATTTAAATGTGTTTATTATTTTAAGAATTACGAATTTATGACCCTACGTCACCGTCCTTCACTCCATGACGTTCTCATTGAGTCGTGCATTTTCATTGGCTGGATAAATAGACACAGTGGAATACCCTGTCGCTGTACAATGACTACAGCAAGTGCAAGTCTCGTGATCGTGGAACACTGCCAAAAGTTTAGGAATATAAAATAAACAGTTGATTGGGTTACAAAGCTGGAATATTGACACAGAATAATGTGTTTTTCATCTTGTTATATTATATTTATGGCCCCAAGGCTTGAAAACTGAGGGGCTAGTCCGAGCTACAGGTGTTCATTTATTATTTTGTATTTACTTGGTTTTTCCAAAAAATTTTAACTGCCGTAGTGATCAGTACACCTGTCTATGCGAGTCACTTGTTACTAGAATAAAGTTGCATGTATGTTATCCGAAAAAATTTCATGCAATTTAAAATCCACGACTTAATGAGAAATAGTTGCATGTGACGTATGATGTAATTAAAAATTGAAATTAATATAATAATTTTTGAAATTAATATAATGTTTATTATATTAAGTAGATCTAGAATTAAAAATTAAAAAAAAATTCTGGGCTGAAACTCTGAATTGAAATTATCTTCTTTATAAATCTAATTATCCAGTAACTCCCAATATGTTTATACATTTACTTCCTACATTGTCTTTCAAATATGTATTCTAATTCCATTCATTCATTTTTCTGTATGTGTACTTTTATTAGTACTTCTTTTTGTTTTGAAAAAGTTTGGTTGTTTTTTCCTATATATGTATATTTTGTGTTTATTTTTAATACCAAGGAGACTGAGTACATTGAAGACTTCATCGTTACTGACTAGATAAACATCTCCAATCAACCAAAGATGAAGGTTTTGATCTGTGGCAGGTATTGCTAAGCTCATTTTTCAGACCTTCTAATTTACTTTCATTAAATACTAAGTGCAATCACTTTTGTGGCTCAGGTGTTAGATTCCTAGTTCTGTCAGTTTACTGATTTGATTTGGACGATATTTGACCCAGAACTTGATAATGGTTATTTCATTTATTTTTTCAGATGATCGGAAAAAACTTCAAGGTCGACCACTTAAGTTTACATTCAAAAAGCGAAAAAGTGGTAAGTTTAGTATGTTTGTTGTTTGTTAAATATAATTGTTTATTTCTTTGGAAATGTCATGATCATGTATTCCATGTGAAATGGTCTTTTTTTCTGGGAAACTATGATTGCTGCATGGCTTTGAATTTTATGTCAATTCCAAGAGAAACGGCACGTTTGTGGATAGCATCAGTTCCGCTATGATGCAAAATTTTCTCATTAAAGTTTGAACACATTCACCATTTAAAAATTTGACACCACATCTTTTATATGGCTCATGCCGAGTGGGCAGAATATTTTGATTTTAGGCCCTTGCTTGTAAATGTTTAAAAAATCACTATCTAACCAGTCGAGGCAGGAAACTATAAATGGCATCATACTTGATTAAACATTGCACATGCACGTTTGTATGTACATACATGTAGCATAATGTCTCCATTATAATTATTATGACCATAAAAAACATTATATATTTAGACTATGATATACATTCAAACTCATCAACCCATTTTCAAACAATGCAAATTTTCCAAGTTTTTTATTTATTTATTTTTTTTTTTACTTCTCCAGTAGAATTTTGACCTTGTCTGGCAGCTTTTTTTATTAGTACCAGACAAACCTTAATGTACTACCCTGATAACTAATAAGTACTTACCGAACTTTTGATAAAGTCAGTATGCATATTTTCATTTCCAGATGATGGTGATGGTCAGTCAGGTGATGGTCAGTCAGGTGATGGTCAGTCAGATGTAACCAGCTCAACAATAGAAGGTACATATTTCATGTCCTCATTCATTTGTACTTCTTAATATCAGAAATAAGCACCTGTGATAATAATCCCCGGGCGACGCAGGTTTGGATCCTGTATGGGTCTTGGTTGCAATACATGCCAGTAATTCCACTATTTAGTATTTAGACATATTAAATATAGAGCTACACTGCTTTGTTTTATGTATCGTCAGTCTTAGATTGATTGGATTAGTTTAAGTACATATAGTTTTTGTTTAAAAAAATCGTATTACATATTTAATTGGTGCTCCATTTTTAATTTAATTTATGATTTTTTTTTCTAAAAAGAGAATATTTATTCCCAAAAAATTGAATGTTGTTATATTTTGTGATATGGTTTCACTAGTATTATATGTTGTGATAATCAACAAGTGCTTTTTTTCTATTATTTGATAAAATCACATAAACAGACAATTAATTGACTTGCACATATTAATAAATGCATGTAAATCAAATTTTACACATATTCCGATTAACAGTCTGGTATATTGCATAAGACAATATAGGTAAATG
>JARBDR010000374.1:100337-201006 GCA_029721355.1 Tegillarca granosa | reverse complement strand
CGGCGTGAAAATCTACAATCGTAATGGTACTTTGTTCAGACATATATTTAGCGACAGCGAAGGAGCCAATCTTTACGTCGTTATCTTATTCTTACATTGCCTTTTACCACAGGAAGAGCCAAATTTGCGTCATTGACCGACATTCAGACCACGTTGACGTAGTTGTCTTACTCTTAAATGGAGAAGTAAAAGATAGAATTTCGTTTGGGACTTCTAGACAATATGGTCATGGTCTTGTATCATAAGGACTCAAAGTTAATGTCAAAGCCTGAAAATGTCATCGTTGCCTGTTCAAACGAAAGTCAATTCGAAGATTTTCTGGAGAAAAAATCTGTGTTATACCCATCTGCATTGGCAATGGATTCAACGGAAACCCTTGATGGTGTCTCAGGTCAATCCTCTCTACAACTGCTATTCTAATGGAAATGTAAAGATTTTAAACTTGAATACTAATTTTAAACAGTACCACAATAATTATGGACATCTTAGATAAATATATATTTATCACTTAAGCGAGAAAGTGCATATTGAATGTTGACAGTGACGGTTATTTTGATCTTATATAGTTAATGTACTTTTTGTTCTTCAAGCAATTTCTTTAAAATGTATATTTTTTGTAGTTTTAGTTGTGTTGACTATTGTCAGATTCATGCTTTTTAGTTTCAAATGCGTAACTTGTACTATGGAAAATTTTTTATACCTCAGTAGTTGTTAAAACAGGTTTTCTACTTAATATAAAAAATAATCAAACTTTAACTTAGAACTATTAAATAATTGTATGTTAAAATGAAAAACATGATCAGTAATAAACAATTATTTTTATTTCTATGTACATCAACTTATAATTACATAACGTATTCTATTTTTATTTATAATTACTGAAAACGTTATCTGATATGAAACAGAAATAGTTCAGCCGCATTTATGATAAATGTTCTTAAAATATTAATACAAATGTTCCACTGTTCTGGATTATCTATTTTTGATATTCTTTTTCTCCTTTGAAAATAAATAAAACTAACACGTAATTGCAAAAACTTTCTTTGTATTTTTTTCGCTTTGAAAATAACCAAGGTTTCAACAAAGCATTACGCACTGCTAGCGAGTAACTATTTCAATATTCAGAATAGACGACACTAAATCATTATCAAGATGGTTTACTTTTAAATTTGATTGTTTATGTTCATGCGATAAAAAATAGATACTAATCTATGGCTTAAATTCTATAAATAATATCATGTTAAATTTATAATAATATTTACAGAGATTATAATTATAGATTAGCATCTGATAATAACAGTGAACGTTTCCGTCGTTTTTTTTTCAGTAATATTCCTACTTTTTTGTGTTTGATATACAGCATGGTGACAAAAGTCTATGCGTTTTCTTATATTTTAATTTTGTAAATTTTTACGTTTTAACTTTCATCCGTTATTTCTGTAAAAAGAAGTGTAAAATATTAAAACGAAAGCAATCTTTAGAGTATCTACGGTAACACTGTTAATGTTTTTAAACCAAATGTTTACATAACGTTTACTGTTGAATTGACAGTTCTGTGGCAATGAGGCATCATCAGAAAGAACTGTCTATGGAGACGAAAAACATAATTGTTGTATAGTCAGAGGATGATTTAACCAAAAATTGATAGCGAAGTTTATTAAAATTAATTATCATGGTTTTAAAATTCCTGAAGAGATACGGACATCAAAGGTCATCAGAAAACAACCTGCGAAGGAACTTCAAAATTCAGCTATGAAGCATATTAAGACTTGCAGAATTTAAAAATGTATAATAAAAAAGTATTCGAAATTTCTCCGGTAACTAAATTGCAACCAAAAAATCTTAAATCATATAAAAAAGTAAGTTCTTAAAGGTTACACGACCCGTGAGTACACTCAGTAAACCCCAATATTCGAAAAAACGAACAAATTTCCTTATACATGTAGTAGAATCTGCCCATACATGATATCACTAAGGCAGTAATTGGCGATTTGATCCGCAAATCAACACTTACCAGTCACCAAGATGCTCTAGTCTAATGGTAAACGCCATTAACTTGATACTTCAGGCGGGAACATTCAAGAAAATAATTTGCACTGACAAAAAGCATGATGCAACAGGAAACTAGAAATAATAAACAAAACATACTTAATCTACCGGTAATAAGATAAAATTAATAAATATTATAATTTACTGCAGTTAAAAACCCTATATAACTCATATGACACTACATTTGGTATTTAATATCCATCTTAAACAATGGTTTATTAACAAACAACGAGTAAACCATAGACAATGAATGTTAGATATTCTATGTCATTTAAAATAAACTCCAACCACAATTATGCATCATTAACTTATATAGATTTTGTGTGCAACCATTTTAAAAATGTTAAAATCTAATATACATTTTAAACAACATAAAATGTATATTTCGCAAAGACAGTATTTTCTAAATGTTTCTAAATTTTATTTAACCCTGGTTTAATCATAATAATGGCAAGGTAATAAAAAAATCAGAAAAATAATAGCACTGATTACAACATTCTGACGTGCACTGGATAGTATGATGAAACGGTTTTGGTTATTTTGTAAAACAACATGAAGACTACTAACAAAAAATATACTGAAGATACCATCGAAAAAATGTTAGTTTTTTATAGACAACATATCAAAACACAATTGGTATACTAATGAGCACAATTGTGCACCTGTTCTTGCTGACATGTTTTTTTTTATTTATAGTAAAGATGAATTTTTACATAATCTTGTCTAATTCTGGAGAAAAGTCTGTCGATAAATCATTCAATTCAACATACAGATTATACCTGGCGTTTATGCATCTAAATAATCCCACCATTTAGAGAATTTGTCAAATGTGGGTCTATCCAAGTGAGCTTTGAAATAAAAACTACGAGTAATTTCATCAGGTTTTGCTTCATATTTGAACTTAAACTTCAGTTATGACACCCAAAAAAAGATGGGATCTGAAGCTTCACCGACAAACGTGATCACTTCAATTTTATTATTGTTAACTTTCCTTTTCTATGCAGTGTTATTCCTGTTTCTGCTGTGCATGGTGTTTATGTTTCATAGTTAATACGGTATAGAAGAGCTTGTTTAAATACGGGAACTTTTTACAACAAAACAACCTGCTTACAATAAAGTTGTTATATAAATGATATTGCAAGAGCAGCCGGCTTCACTTCCTTAATGAAAGTTCACGTGTATACCTAAATTTGCCAGTTTACGAAGTATTCTACAGGAGTAAGAAAAGAAACTAGATCAGTAATTAAATATTGGGTCGTTGGAGATTCGATATAATACAACATATATTTTGGGGGTTCAGGGGCTATATGACAGTTTATGGACCGAATATTCTGCCTAAAAGGGCTATATGGTCTCAGCTGGCTTCAGTAATTTATGATACTGTTATAGCTGAATATATATCTTTAAATATAACGTCCTCATTTTAACTGGATATACATCGCTGTGTCTTGAATATTTATATTAAATTTTTTATCATCAAACAGAAAAATATATTATTATATATGATTTTCCGAAATGTGCATATATGACATTTCGAAATTTAGTAGGTACTAGTGTTATATGGAACTTAACAATATAATATTAAAAGGGTTGAATAAACATTGTCCGTCTGCCACATTTGTTCAATATAGAAAAAACCTTTCATAGTATAATGATAAACGGATTTCAATTGATGCGTCTGAAAAAAGTTATTGTTGATTATTCTTTATCCAGTTACGGTATGCACATATCAGACGATAGCATATTCCGGCGTTTTAATGCTTATTGCCTTAAAGAAACAAGTCTTAATTATCAAAAAAAATTACAAAATACATTGGAAATGTATCTACAAAATCATCTACTTTATTTGAAATTTCGTTTACTGATTTGATATTACCTTAAAATAAAATATAAATAAAATTTTTCAAATATCAAATTTACCCTGTCATATGAAAAAGGGTATAATTTGGTTCTTAGCGTAAAAAGTGGTATTTGGTTTTAACAATAATGTTCAAATATTATTGCTTAGTAACTCTTGACTTTTGCATTTCTATAATTTTTTTTTTTTTTTACTTTTGACGAACGTGAACAAATGGATAAAATAACGTTAAATAACATTGATGTAATTGACAATGTTTGTTTTTACTTGTAGAAATATCATTTTCATGTACAAATGTTTTGAATTTTCAGCGTTATGAAACATTTAATTTCCGGTATAAATCAACATTTGAATAATGAAGTTGTCACAAAAATTGTTTGTATTCTAGTGCATTTAATGATTATTCCTTTGTTCAAAAACTATTATGCAAGCTTTTTTTTTTTTTTTTTTTTTTGTTATCATCAAACAAATTATTTCTTTGAGCGATAAGTTTAATGCACTTTATGTTTTGAAAAAGCTCATAAAAATAAAATATTTACTATCATAAAATACTTTTTTCTATTAATCATGTTGTTGGTGGTTGTAAATTGATATTTAAATTGACATTTGAGAGTAAGGTAGAAATATTAAAATAAATTAACAAATGACCTACAAAGAACGCATCTCATTTAAAGCACAAAAATAGAAATTAAAAAATGACACATCAATTATCAAATTCTTTAACACAAAACTTACTGTTTGGACATTACTACATTCCGTGTGTAATGTACAGAATTAAAACACCTCCTTTTGAAAAAAGTAAAAAAAGCTTTAAAATAGATTATCATCAGAGATCGGAAATGATCAAGTGGTTTGAAAGTCCCGATAAACAATGTCTCATTCCCTTATGTCTGACATAATTTTCAAATCACGCATTGCGATTTAATACCTTTCACGTTGGAATGTACAATAAAAAATCATCAGTGAGTAATGATCATTGCGAAGGTTTATTTGTTGTTAAGTTTGCCTTCAAAACAACAGGAAAAATCGCGATAAACAATGTCTCATTCCCTTATGTCTGACATAATTTTCAAATCACGCATTGCGATTTAATACCTTTCACGTTGGAATGTACAATAAAAAAATCATCAGTGAGTAATGATCATTGCGAAGGTTTATTTGTTGTTAAGTTGCCTTCAAAACAACAGGAAAAATCGCGATTTGTTCGACCCTGAGTAATGTATGCAAGAAAATGTGTCGTTTATCGTGTCTCAGATGCAAACATGTGAATTTGATGCTAGAAAACTAAAATGATTTAAGTCGACTTATTGTGTATTAGGTCTTTTAAAGTAGTTCTTTTACAAAAGTAAACGGTTATCTCATAAAAGATGAATAAAAAGTGTCAATCATACTCTTTTTCACAAGATATACCGATTTTTTGTTCAAGTTTCGTACCTTCAGACTTTGTTTCTAGATGCAACAATTTACGACATGTTTTGTATCTGTTTCACAAAAAGTCCTCTTCATTATAAACTACGTGTTATAAGGTAATAGTTCAAATTCATAAAGTCAAATTGAAATAAACTCTTTGTTGGACAAGTTATTGATTTTATGCAAAGTTGTCAGAAGTTGTGACAATTATAACAAAGTACCTGTGGCAAAGTTAGAGACGTTTAATAGAGACATTTCTTTACCTTTACAATAGAAACCACAGACTTTTAAAACAAGAAGATGTCAGTGGTACAGTCTTAACTTATATGTGTACTTGCGTCTTAGATGAAGATAATAAAATAATCAAGAGAAATAATGAACAAGACTTGAATCCAATTAATTAAATAGCATGTGATGCTGAAGAAGACAAAAAATCGTTACAAAATTCGTGATCGATATCTTAAATTTGTGAAAGAAATATTGGCGTTCTTGTCAAGTCAAAGCCTACATTTTGTCAATAACTCTCTAGACTTGTTTATGTTTGACCTATGAATTTTTAAGTTTCTTTATTGACCGACTTGCCTAATATTCTATTATTCCTTTGGCTCAACAAGGAATAAATTATCTCAAAGTTATATATTCAATATTATTTCTCGTCGACGCTTTTGATAGTCTTCCTCTTGACAAATATATATATAAATATATATATATAAGATATATATATATATAGTATATAGATATATATATATATATATATATATATATATATATATATATAATTGATACTTCTAAAGTAGCGATATCAGAGGTTTTTGATTTTTTTTTTTCAAAACAGGCATGCAGTACATTTTTTAAAGGAAATTTCATGAGGATTTTAAAAATGAAAACCAAATTTTAATATCTTATAAGACAAAACAGTTACAGAGGTTTAAAGTTTTAAGATTTCAACCTCATTTCTGTCACTCTGATCTTAAAACAACAAAGCTCAATTTTTTCACAAAAAATGACCAACACAGGCATTATCTATGTCATTTTCATCAGAATCAACAGCAATCTAAATATCAAAAGTAAATGCCTGATTTGTTATGAAGGAAAAAAATTAAGAAAGTCTGAACATTTTTCAAAAAAAACTTGTATTTTATCAACAATGTCCAATACTGAGAATACACTGACACAATCCAATTAAAGTTGATATTTTATACTTCTTTACCTTAAAGTTAAACCTAAACAAGTATTTCCAAATCCCCTCTGCTATAATCTTTCTCCAGTTCGTAAGTGTATATGGCCCGATCCTTTTCAAACTTTAGATTATACCAGGTCATAAATCCAGGTACCTAAAAAAATAAAAGAAAATATTCCATAAATTAATATATGTAACAAATATTTTTTCCACTGTTGTAAAAATGCTTGAAATGGTGATAGTTTTTTGATTTAGAATATTAATTACCATCCACTTGTGAATAAATTCAAAAATTGTTGTGATTAGATTGATGCAATGATGTAAATGCAAGTTATGACGAATAAGCATTTAGTGACATTACCACATTTTTTCAAAATTCAGGATAAATCATTTTATGTAGAATGCTAACCAATGTAAATTATGGAAGGATGGCTTTTGTTCTTTAAAGGAAACACAAGAAATTTGTTTTATGTTGCCTTTTCAATAACACACTTTTGTTGTTTTACTAGTAAAAATAAAAAAATTATAAATATGTAATAGTTCTTAAATTGGTCTGCTTCTAAGGCCTAAATTAAAAATTGTTTGTTTGCTGTTTACCTACCCATGGTGTCATAGTATGGGTAGGTAGGTAGGAAAATTTTTTTTTTCTTTTTTGAGAAAAAAATTGTTTGTTTACTATTTGATTTGGAGCAAAAAGAGCCTTAATTAGCAAAAAATAAAATTTGTAATTTCAAAAGACCATAAAATATTTCCAGTAGGAGCATTGCTTTGTAGGTAGGGTTGTAAACGGCAAACAAACATAATTTTAATTTAGGCCTAAGTCTAAATGAACAAGAAAAGTATTGTCTGGATAGTCCCCACCAGTGCTTGGTTTGACATACAAAACAAACTCATACACAGACAGACCAAGCATATACCCTCTAGTGGGGACTAACTAGAGCAAAGAATGTCATGCAAAAATTGAAAAACTCAACAAAAACAACATAAGAAAATAACTTTTCAGAAAAATAATACATGCAAAAATGAAAACATATTCATCAAAACCTAATCACAAACCCTGTCAAAATATTACAGGGTCAAAATCTTGTAACAAGTGTTTAACGTTATTTTTAAACTGTTTCTCAACTCCATGCAAAAGAACAAAAATCTTGTAACAACTATTGAACTGTTCCTGTGTTTGAACTCCATGCACAAGATATCTTAGATATCACATAGCCTTTGTACCAATTAATCTGACCATCTTTATCTTCAAACTTCAATTTAACATTCATTCCAACAAGGACTGGTCCAGTATCATCCCCCAATGAAGGAATGCTTAATGCATGTTTAACCAATTTTTTAACATTGCTGGCTAGTTCTGCTACAGATAATTGAACTCTTCGTCCATTAACTAACTTTGTGACACTGTACACCTTTTGCATTGTTTCGTCCTTTGGCTTTTGGTGCAATACCTCTTTCCTAAAATTAAGCTGTGCTTTTAGTGCAGCTTTTTTATTAAGACTGTAAACGTCTTTTTCATTTTGCCATAATCCCCAGTTAATAATACCACTTGTAAAACCTTCCAATCGTTCAACCTTTCTCTGTTCCTTTCTTTGTTTCTCCTCAAACTGTGCCTTTATCATCTCCTTTCTTCTTGCTTCAATCTCTCTTCTCCTTTCTGCAAACATTTTCCTTGCTTTTTTTACGTCTCTTCTAGCAGAAGCCAGTAAACTTTGACGCTCCTTTGCACATTTACCATTCAGCCAGTCCAAGGTCTTATTATGGCAGAACATAATATATGCCTTCTGGGCTATTACCGTTATATTTGGTTTTTCTCTTAAGATTCTATCAACATGTCCAAAAATTGTTTCCGAGAACTTGTTGTGTTTCGGAACAGATGAAGTTGAAGATCTTTTTGATGATGGAACTTTTGCCCACTGACCCTCACCAATATAGTCACTAAATAATGATTTCAGAGATGCACACAGTCCTGGTACAAGTGTTAATAAAATAGAAATGACTTTATCATCATGTTCCCATGGCTCAATTAATTTGTTGAAAATACTATCAGCCACTAAGGCTTCTTTGTTACAAAAAGAGAGTGTAACTTTGCCTACAATAAATTTTTGTAAACTTTCAATGTCACAAACAGTTTCTAACATTGATATAATTTCACTGTAATATTTTGGACTATCCAAAATGTGGACATCTTTGTCCTCAATAAAACACCAAAGAGGGACAGTTAGTAAAAATGAAAGTAAACCAAGGGCCTTAAGGCCAGCAACAAAACATGGAATCTTAATGTCATGAAAAATGGATTTTAACAATCTATTTGAGCATTCAGAGCTAAGATATTCATTAATTTTCTCATGCAAGAAAAATACATTTGCCGCATTAGAAAATAAAATGTTAAATCTATTTCCTTTGAACCTCTGAATAGGTAAACTTTGCATTTTGTGTGCTTTTAAGAAATCCTTCACAAAAACAAAAAATGAGCCATATACACCACTCTTCTCGTCACCTCCCATAGAAAAGGCTTTACTGCACGTTCTCAGTAATCTAGTTGTACCAGACTCATTTGGTACCTTAAACCCAGGATCAAAGATTGGGACACTTTCAAATGAGGCCTCTTCTACCACCTTAATACAGGAATTGGATGTCTCTGCCATATGAACAAGTACATGCAAGCCACAGAAAAAATTGTTCAACTTGCTGATAGACATTTGCTCATCTTCAGTCATTTCAAACCATGCCTCACCCAGGTTTTCCATTATCATAATTTTTCTGTATTCTTCTAAAAGATTATTAAATTTCTGCTGCGTTGCAGCCCTATCTGACATGGTAGACATGATGTTCAACAAAATAGTTTTGCTTACAACATTTTCTGAAAACTGACTGACATGATCAATGTCAGATATGTTTCCAGAGTATCCTGACCCGATTTAGTCACCATTTGTCTCAACCCAAGAACATACATTCTACCCTCTTCATCAGAAATATGAAAACCTTCTTTTTTTTTTTTCCAAATTTAGATGTTTCATCACTTAATAAACAAGTTCTAGGTTTATCTGCAAGAGTGTCAGATAATTGCTTTTGTGCAAGAATTAATCGTTGAATATTCATGTTATTAACCGTGGTTAAACAAGGTAGCTTGTTAGGTCTTAAATTAGCCAATTTGAGTACACATTCTATTACTGGAGACACTTTACTTGTGCTAACATTTAAAGTTAACAGTTCATAGACACATGTCTGAAAACTTTTGTTGTAACACTTAGACTCATTATTATACAATTCAACTTCATCATTAGAAAGCAATAATTGCAAATAATCAACTGATTGATTAAGCTCACTGGTTTCACTCTTCAATTCTTTCAGCTGCTGATCTTTAACCTCTAATGACACTTTCAGATCAGCATTTTCAGTACCTAGTTTTTCTACTTCCTGCTTTAACTTATTTAACTGAACTATTGTGTATGATTTTGAAGAACGGACCTGTTTGAGAATTGCATTTTTTGTCTTGAGAAAAGATTTTAATACCTTATTTTCTTTTGCCAGTACATTATTTTCTTTTGCCAGAGCCAATTTCTCATCAACGGTCTTTTGATACCTGTCCCTTCTCAATAACCTTGCCTTCAGCTTTTCTTTAAGCAAATTATTTTCAGTTTCAAGACTTTTGTTTACAGATATTAAATGCTGTAATTCAGATGCTACTGTGGCAACCGAAGACTCACCCATGGTTGAGCATAACTGTTCAGTCTCTGACATTTTAACACTTTCTCCAGTAACACTAGTTGGAAATTTGTAAACATTTTCAAAAAAGGACTGAATTTTTAAAGGATACGAAGGTTTGCTTTTAGATTTTTTCAAGTTTTTATATTCTAAGATAATTTTATCAAGTGACTTCTTAATTGCTTTGTCACCACATTCTGTTGTACATTTTGACTTGACAAGTGAAAAACATCCATCTGTGCCTTCCTTTTCAAAAATCTCTATCAGTTCTTTATATGAAATATCAGACATGTTTTGAAATATGTATTCCAATTTATACCTAAGGCTCCTGTTTACATGACAGAATTCCTTACAAAATTATGAAAAAAAGAGAAAAAAATAAAAATATATACAAACAGCCTTTAACTTTCAGGCTGCATACAAGTTTGGCAATACTGGCAAAAATGAAAATTATTCACAAGCCTTTAACAATCAGGCTGCAAACATGTTTGGCAATAAAAAAATATAAAAATTATTCACAAGCCTTTAACAATCAGGCTGCATACAATGTTGACAAAACAGATAATATATTTCATGAGATATCACCATACTACACTAATAATGTCATTCTTTATGACTAGTTAAACAGTATTCTACACAAGATGAAAGCTGAACATGTACTACTTAAAACCAGTATATTATAAACCTAAAACTATTTCTTTTTAACAGTCTACATTTGAAATGAATACGCTATTTAAAAAACAATTTAAATCAAAGTAACCAGTGTTTGAGTTTGTTTTGAATTTTGATTTGTTGTAACAGTGTTTCCATAAAAAAGTTGTTTAAACTAAATTTATAACAGCTCAGTTCCATATCTGTTTGTGTTAGCATACATGGTCTGAAAACAATACCTTTCATATAAGTTTGTGTACTCCTCTCAATTGGGGTTTCTGGGTATAACTCCTCGTCTATTAAAGTGGCACAAAAAATAAGCGAACATATTTCTACAAGTTCTGTTCCTTGATCCAACTGCAGCAATTCATTTTCAACCTCATTGTATGATCTATCTGTTTGTGTCGAATTGTTCAACTTAGCTCTTGAAAATGACAAATCAGTATCACTAAATAATGACAATGAATTAGGATTAATCGTATAATCACTGTCACTTTCAAGCAGTGGCTGCTGTGAATGTTTTAAAGGTGTTGAAGTCAACTCACCCAGTTTTATGGAGGATTCAAATTCTTCTTTGGTGACTTGTAGAGAAGTAGCACCTCTACTCTCTTTATTATAATCCTGTAAACAAATGCAAATCATGTAGTCATGTAGAAATGGTATCACATCAAAATATTCATGAAATAGCAGAAAGCATGAGCATACAACTTTCCTATCACACACACACACACACACACACACACACACACACACACACACTCTCTCTCTCTCTCTCTTCAATTAACAAAAGTTATGTACTGACATTTTAACAAACTTAAATGTGTATGATAATGATTTCTTTTAAAATAAACAGAAAAGTTATATTTTGCACCCCCCCCCCCCCCCGAAGTCATCATAAAAAATTAATTAGTTTACTAGCTTAACTTGACCACTGGGGCCATATTAACAATTTTCTATGCTGTCTATTGCAAAAACAATATTTTTTGAAATATTTTGCTGGTTTAGTAAGGCCAGTTTAAAATCCAACAACTGCCTTTCTGGGTCCCTGATTTGGATATGATAGTAAGCACCTCTCGAGACTCTTCAGTGTCACTTTCTCTGAGTATTTTTCTTTTATGTCCAACACCCCTCCCAAACACTGGTGATGAATGATCTTTCCTCTTGCCGCTATCTTCACTACTGTGACTCCCTGACCTTGAAAAAAAAAGTGAAAGTATTTAGACTTAGTCGCCCCTCCACCCTCTCCCCCATTACACACTTTAAAATTCCCAACCCCTAAATTAACCCTTACCCTAAACATATATAATAAATCCAAATGTATTACGTTTGACTTAAAATATGAATCCATAGTCAATATTGTCAAACAGTATATGGTTTAATATACCAACACTTATTGTACCCATATTACTCAGTGCTTGTAAGTTGTAGTAGCCGACATCAGACATGGGCATCACATGTTTATAATTAACTAGATTTGGGTTAATCTGCCAGATTGGAATGACAAGATAATAGTGATGTAAACTTGTAACGTTTGTAAATTTGTGTCTGATGCAATAGGAACGAAGAAAGCAACTTAGTTTAATACTACACGTGAAGTACTGACGGGGAGGGGGGGCAGAATACTCTATTTTACTCCTAAATTTTAGTAAAAGAAACTTATATTTCGTCAATAATTATTTTTCTAATATCATTTAACTCTAAGCTTTAGAAAATAATCATAAAACAGCAATGACAACCACAGAACTACTGTCTAATCTTTGATTTACCGCCGTACATCGTATCAGGAAAAATCTGTCAATATATCCGGGCTCTTTACCGGAAGTTACCTAAGGGAAATAAATCTTGCGTTCCAAAATGAGCGCCGATCGCTGATCAGGAGGTCACCATGTTCGAGGCGGAAGCGCTTAAAAGCGATATGATTTATTGAGCAATTGACTTTAGAATTCAGTAAAAGAATGTTTAATCTATATCTTTACGTGGTTCCAGGCGGTTCCCGGGTTTTTTTTTTATCGCATTATTGACACCAATATAGGCGAAGTGTGTGCTACCTTTTCAATATGACCTGCATAATTTACATATTTTTAAATATTATTTGCATATTCAGTAGGGTTTTCCCTAAAAAATGACGTATCATATGTGTCAAACCATTGAGTATTTCCAGAGATCGATTTATTTTTAGAACGGATCCTAACTAAAACAGTCAAAATGGTGGTGGACACAGCGGCAAATCTTACCGAAAATTGACATAGAATTCACAGTGTTTACAGCTAACTTGGCAATAGTTTGTTGGTACACATATATTTTTTCAATAGTTTAAATATTTTTTTATTCAAATTTGCCTAATTTTTTTTTCTGGTAATGCATTTCCGATTTTTTATAAATTTATTTCTGAACACAGTATTAAAATGGTGACAGATAGGAATTTAGACCACGCCCACTTCAGTGATATCGTTACTGTAATATCTCTCACAACAACATCCTCAGTAATGGCTTTACCTGCTACTACTTCCGATAAGGAATTCCTTTTCTTGACAAAACACTTAACATTGTCCTTTCCAATTTTGTTTTCATGTTTATCAACAAAATCTGACATGGCACATACTTCTTTGTCATTTTCCAAAGTTACATTATTATCATCTGAGTCAACCATAGGATGATTTTCATTTCTTTTATCAATGTCCACATCAGGGTGTTCTTCAGTGGAAATTGTAGGACATTCTTCCTTGGCAGTCTTCTCCTTGTTGCAATTAATAGTTGATGGCATCAGAACTTGAGGATCAATGACTTTTGCATTCAGTCGATATATGCCAGTTTTCCTAAAAGCAGACTTCAGATTTTCTGTAGATAGTGCTTGTACATATGCTTTTGATGCTAAACTGCCCATTGAGTACCTGTTTACGTTGGTGTGATTTAGTCTCATATACGAGTGAAATGAATTGTTTAAGATTCTGTTTAGTGGCCCAAAGCACCCGACATTCAGAGGCTGTAACAAATGGCTTGTGTGTGCAGGTAAAACAAATAGCACAATATTATGTTCCTTTGCCCATTTCAATTAGCTCCAAAGACGCATTTGACTTGTGGCCATCATAAATAATCAAAATCTTCTGATCAGAGGATAGGCTTGCACATATTTCATAAATTGATGTCTTATGTATATCTTGAAAATCTCTGTGTTGGACCAACCAGATTCACTCACACAACCATCACATCCAGCTGTACAGTTATCAAGGAGTTCCGAACGTATCCTTGTTCCTGGAAAAACTAGAAAAGGGGGTATCTGAGTACCAACAGCATTTCCAGCACCCATGATTGTGACAGTGAAGGGCCTCTAAGATGTAACAGCAGTTGGTTTCGTTCCAGTCTTAGCAATTAGTTTATAAGGTGTCTTATCAGAACATGCACCCTTTTCATCCACACTATAAATGCAATGTGGCTTGTCAACAAGATCATACATTATTGTTTTCAGTTCTGAAAAGTATTTATCAACTGTCTCCTGAGATGCTGACTTTGCCCGAAGTATGGACAAATCGCGTGGTTTCGAAAGCTTCAGTACTGGCCATCTGGTTAAAAATGAGGAATACCATTGGCGACTAAGATGGTTATCCTTAGAACACTTGCCACATTCATAATAATGTATAATCTGAGGCAATGTCTAGTACTTCGCTTCGAGTGTAACCTTATCAAAGAGTTGCCATGTATTTTAAGTGTTGCACCAATTTTGCGTCTTCCTGTAAGGTGAGAAGTGTGGAAGGCCTATATCTGACAGTCTCAATGTCAACTTTTTCAGCTACTTGGTCACGTAGTGTTGTCTCTGGTATATTATAGATTTTGGAGGCTTTATGAATAGACACTTCCTTTGCCCTAATCGTTTCCATGGCATTAGTAACAGCAGTAGGTGAGTACTGTCTGTACTTGGTTGGCCTTCTTGATTCTGCCTGGAAGTTCAAAGAATAAAAAAATAAAAAAAAAACATTGTAACAGTTCAACATGGCATCACTTAACATATAAGAATTGTATATATATATATATATATATATATATCTTACAATAAATAAGTATTTCTTTTAAAAAGTACATTTTATGACTCCGTATCGGGGTGTCTGATATTTTTCCGTATCAGGCATATGCCTGATACAAAGTCGCGTGCGAACAATTCGGACTACTTTCGGGTATTCCCTGACGACGAGTGACGTCATCAGATTGGAATGCAGAAAAACCACAACCACGTTAAAGGTCGCATGTACTTTTGCGAACTGCTCCCCCAACGTTGTTTCGAGAATACATTGTAAATAAAAATTAAACAAGAATAACATGTCTACGATATTTATTTCATAAATAATATTCACAAAATAATTGATTCAGGACAAAATAATTGTGCGATCGTTGTATGCTTTCCCAACCCGAGTTCGTCTGCTTATATTTCCATCATTGGCAACGAAACTGATGGATTCCAATAAATGAAGAAAAAAATATTTAGGACATCTTTCTGAATTAAGTGAATTTTCGAATTTTTTGAATTGCACCAAACACGATCGCACAATTATCAGGTCACAGAAATGTCCAGAGTGTAAATAATTATGCCGTTGCATCTGTCGATATGCAAAAAAATATGTCCCATATTTTGTGTATGTCCACAACATCTGAATCGTCTTATTCTGTATCAAAAGCGATCACATCAAATTCCAAGTTGGAATCCACAGCGGCCATTTTACATCCAAGTTCCAAAAACTCTGCACCATTTACAGGAAATTTCAACATATCTGGAAATTGTTCAATCCAGTACATAAACTGCCGTTATTATTATCCAAATAGTGAATCAAATTCTGATAAAACAATAAATATTTCACACAGTAAAACAAAATACCGTAGAATTGTTGTTGGCTCCAGCTCCAGTGACGACGATCAATGAAATGTGGGTCAACTGACGTAACAAAAAGTTTTTATACTTCGTGCTCTATTACGCAATTGTTTCAATGCGCAAATATATAGTCCCTTGAAAATTTAAAAATTGTACATAAATCAACATAATTACTGAATGAGTTTTTGTTTTTGTTTTATGTGAAAGTAGAATTGTAAGATAAAAATATCATTAGTATCATTTGTATGTACACTTCTGTGTATCAGAGGCTCGCTCTTGTTTCCATTATGATATCAAGCCTCGTCGCAAGCGACTCGGCGTGATATCCCTATGGAAACAAGAGCTCGCCTCTGATACACAGAACTGTACATACATATAATACTAATAATATGTATATATATATATATATATATATATATATATATATATATATATATATATATATATATTTATTTCATTGAAAAAAATATAAGGAGTGAGCCTCCGTAAAGGTAGGCCTGCATATTGTATGGATACATCAACTACATGATAGTCACGTGGCATGAAACACCGAAACTGTCTGTAGCAGACGACAACTTGAGATATGTTTTTTTTATTTTGACTGATTTACTGATTGTTAAAAGTTGATCAAATTCGGACATAGTGAAACATTGCGAAAAATCGTAAATGTATACAAAATGGTATACTTACATCTTTTGACTTGATACGGAACATTTTTCGCTCTGACCTAGTTTTGCACTTTCATTTCCGTCGAGATGTAAACACTGGTGACGTCATATGACATGATCGGCGCGCGCATCATAGAAATTAAAATCACCATCGGAAACGTATGTACATCGAAAATATATGTCTTGACGATATAACATGTATCAGAAGATCATTAATTGCTATGCATGCAAATTTATTATCTCAACAACTTCCTGCCAGTAATTAATCTCTTATCAATACAGGTGAACACTGCTAAGGTAGAACTTATATACAATATATAAACTTATCCAGGTTATGTAGTTGGTTAAAGGTCAAGGTGAACAGCATTATCAAATTAACATAGCATCAATTGAAACTCCACAAGAGGGTTCGAATCCCGACCGGGTCTGACTCAAGACTTAAAGTGAGTAGTGACTGTTCTTTCGCCAAGAACTCGGCATTACGAAATGAAAGTCACGGTTCTTTCGGATGGGAACTTGAAATAAACGAGGTCCCGTGTTACGGAAGGTGTTGCACGATAAAGAACCCTGCTGTATAATGCCATCAGCGCAACGCACAGACAAAATTTCTGCACTTTCGCCTATAGCTGACGACGTCTCGATATAAGTGAAATATTTTTGACTGGGGCTTTAAACACCATTACTCGACTCAACTCAAAACTCCACAAGAATTTTATTTTCACTAAAAATGTATAAAAATAACGGACCAAAGCCGACCTGAAGCCAATCACAAAAGAAAAATCATTAATTTTTTAAAATATGGTTATAAGTGTTAAGTTTTATTTGCTTAATATTTATATGAATAATTTCCAAAACAGAATGCTCTAAAGTTTAAACCAGGTAAACAAATTGAATAGCAATATCTTTTACCTGGTACACATGGCTATTAAACTGTTTTGAACGCTATTTATGAAATCAGTTAAAAACATAAGTTTTTAATGGTTTTTACAAAATTTTTTTAAAGGAATTTGTTTAAACTAGTGAAGTTTTGAACCTGGTGCCATTTTCGCAAGAAATATTTAACTTAGCTGAATCGGGGGAATTTTGACCGAATTTGGTTAAACTAGTGAAGTTTTGACTAACCTGGCCCCATTTTCACAAGAATTACTTTACTAAGCTGAATCGGGGGAATTTTGACGGAAATTGGTTAAACTAGTGGAGTTTTGAACAACCTGGCCTCATTTTCACAATGATTACTTTACTAAGCTGAATCGGGGGACTTTTGACGGAATTTGGTAAAATTAGTGGAGTTTTGAACAACCTGGTGCCATTTTCACAATGATTACTTTACTAAGTTGAATCGGGGGACTTTTGACGGAATTTGGTTAAACTAGAGGAGTTTTGAACAACATGGCCCCATTTTCACAATGTTTACTTTACTAAGCTGAAACGGACTTTTGACGGAATTTGGTTAAATTTGTGGAGTTTTGAACAACCTCGCCACAGTTTCACAATAATTACTTTACTAAGTTGAAACGGAGACTTTTGACGGAATTTGGTTAAATAAATGGAGTTTTGAATAACCTGGCCACAGTTTCACAATAATTACTTTACTAAGCTGAATCGGGGAAATTTTAACGAACTGTCTTGCGACTGCAAACAATTCTTTTTGCAAAAATTGAAATGATCTTCAAAAAAATTTTCACCTTAAATTCCTCAGTATCTTTAAAAAATTACAAAATTAAAATGAATACAGATTTGCTGGATTTTAGGTGAAGATAATGTTATTTAAGGAATGATTGTGAAACTTCAGTCTGTGTGAAGAGTTAATGGAGACCAGATTCTCTCCAACTTAAGAAATGCTACCATTTTGTAATGTTATTTATAATTAAATTCAAAAATTGTATATGACATATATAGTAATCAATGCAATTCTTCCATTATATATATATATATATATATATATATATATATATATATATATATATATATATATATATATTGAATTGTAAATATTATCGCCTCTTCTGTAATGATGTATTATTAACAATATTAACAGCCTTGTCACCATTGTCTTGTCTAGGAGCCATTGCTTGTGCACCAATAGCGCGGATTTGCGTTATTATATATTCCTGACCTCATATACAGTTTGGTTGGTGTTACTTCCCCCTTTTGTATCTATATTGTTAAAGATGTTGTTCCAGTGGATCTTGATTAAAACAACTAGTCAACACAAAACGAATTCCTTCAATTTGAATAAATTTAACATATTCTTTGATTGATTTCACACATAATTTTAATCCAGTGAGAGTCTGATAACTTGGCTGCATATTTGCTCTCTGAAGTTTGGAAAATTCACCCTGTCGGCTTTCAACACTAACTTTCTAGTCTTCAAGTTATTTTTAAAATACATTTTCCAGGGAGTCAAATCTTTTGTCATTTGGGTCATTGAAAGCATTTGATTCTGGCTTCCTTTTATTTCTATCTTCATACAAATGTCTCACATTTAAAATACCAAAGAACTTGTCCATTAACCTAGTGAATTTAACTGTTTTTTATACACTATCTCCGTAAATCATTTCCAGGGCATCAGCAATAGTGTTACTTAAAACCTGTGCTGCCACATTCACTTTCATGCATGTGTATGCTGTTAAATCTATACAAGTTCTTGAAAGCTTTGGACATGGATGGTACAGTGCCACTTCACAATGATTTTCAAACAAATGAACAATATGCAACCATGATATATCCCTTCCAACTTTCCCCAATTTGGTAGAACTTGTTCCCACTACACGGACTTCCTACGAGGAAGCAAGCTTCTTTCAATTAATTTGGATTTGGATTCATATAATTTTGGAACTATCGATTTATAAATTTTCAACTCAAGGATATTGCAAGCCTATAATCAAGGTTCTCAAAAAGTTTAATGGGCTGAATCACAATATTGTTGATAAGTATGTAGTCACTGTATCCAAACAGTTACTGGATATATTTTCATTCTCAAACTTGATTCTATACGTGACAGGTGTGGCTAGTTAGGCATGAGATTCTTACCATTTCGGAGCACCCGGTCTCACTTTTTCGATGGAAGTTCACGCGTGTAACGGAATTGGTCAGTTTTTAAACTTTTTACTTTTTGGGGCGGGGATGTGATGAGGGCATGGACTAGTATCTTTGTGTTTAATTTTTATCGCGTTACGGATTGACTTATTTTTATTAATTTGTTCTTTGTTAAACTATTTTTATCAAAGAGGTATCTTTGTACTGTTTATGGTTTAGTTATACGTGACTTGTAACTGATTGACTTATGTGTCTTGTTCTTGATTTCGTTATTGTTCGAGTTATAATTTGTGTAATGTACTTTGTTGATAAATTTTGTGTTGCGTTCCTCTATGGGTTATAATTTGTGTTGTTTTACTGAATAGGCTATTATGTCGTTTTTCAGTTAAAATATGCGTTTTGTGTTCCTAGTTTACCGCCTCGTTGGCTCAGTGGTAGAGCGTCAGACTCGAGAGCGAAAGGTCTTGGGTTCAAACCCCCGTTGCGTCATACATAAGACTTTAAGATTTAAGATAATACTCTCTCGTCTAGCTCTCATCATTGGGAGGAGAGACTATTGACTGGTTTTACAGGTAGCCAGAATAATGGACTGGAGGAATTGTATGCTTGTCGCGGCATAGTAAGAAGTTATAATATTTTATTTAATTAACGATGATTACAAACAGCCATACTGGCTAAAACATTTTTCCTAGTTAAAAAATGAGCTAACACTTCATCAAAAAGTGGCCACTGCGGTAGCTCAGTTGATAGAGTGCTCGCTCCGTAAGTGGAAGGTCGTGGGTTCGAACCCTTGCCGGGTCTGACCTAAGACTTGAAATAGGTAGTGACTGTTCTTTCGCCAAGCACTCGGCATTACGAAATGAAAGTCACGGTTCTTTCGGATTGGAACATAAAATAAACGAGGTCCAGTGTCATGGCAGGCATGGCACGATAAAGAACCCTGCTGTATAATGCCATTAGCGCAGCGCACAGGCAAAATTTCTGCACTTTCGCCTATAGCTGGCAACGTCTCGATATAAGTGAAATATTCTTGACTGGGACGTTAAACACCATTACTAAACTCAACTCATCAAAAAGTGCCATTGAGCGCCCGTTTGTACACGGTGGGTCATAATATACACATTTGCACATTACACGCACGCATGAACTTGTCATTAGATACCCCATAAAGATAAATAACATTTCTCTCGTCGCAAACAGCTGAAAAATTACTGAAGCGACGTTAAACAACATTACAACTGCATCGTAGTAAAGTTATTTTTGTGTCGTGTTCCTGTTTGAGTTACTATTTATTGAGTTGATATTGTTTGTTCTTTGTTGTGCTTTGTTGTTCCATGTTGACTGTTTCGAGTTTCGTGTTACTGTGTTCCTGGTTGTGTTTCGTTGTTCCATGTTGACTGTTTCGAGTTTCGTATTACTGTGTTCCTGGTTGTGTTTTGTTGTTCCATGTTGACTGTTTCGTGTTACTGTGTTCCTGGTTGTGTTTTGTTGTTCCATGTTGACTGTTTCGAGTTTCGTGTTACTGTGTTCCTGGTTGTGTTTTGTTGTTCCATGTTGGCTGTTTGGAGTTTCGTGTTTCTTCGTCCTAGTTGTGTTTTGTTGTTCCCTGTTGACTGTTTCGAGTTTCGTGTTACTGTGTTCCTGGTTGTGCTTTGTTGTTCCATGTTGGCTGTTTGGAGTTTCGTGTTTCTGTGTTCCTGGTTGTGTTTTTTCTTCTCTGTTGACTATTTCGAGTTTCGTGTTTCTGTGTTCCTGGTTGTGTTTTGTTGTTCCATGTTGGCTGTTTCGAGTTTCGTGTTTCTGGTTGTGTTTTTTCTTCCATGTTGACTGTTTGGAGTTTCGTGTTACTGTGTTCCTGGTTGTGTTTTGTTGTTCCCTGTTGACTGTTTCGAGTTTCGTGTTACTGTGTTCCTGGTTGTGCTTTGTTGTTCCATGTTGACTGTTTCGAGTTTCGATATTGTTGATATGCGTGTATTGTTTCTGGTTGAGTTAGAATTTGTGACGTGTTCCTTATTGTTATTATGTTTGTTGTGTTCATGGCTGATTTATCATTTGTGATGTCGTTTTTGGTTTAAATATTTAATTTTTGTCTTGTTTGTGTTCTAATTGCGATATTATTGATTTATTTTGTGTCATGTTTCTGGTTGAATTAAAAATTATATAGTTTTTGTTGTGTTTCAGGTAAATATATTACTTTTGGTTTTTTATTTTTTTATTTTTTTTTTTTATTTTTTTTTTTTTGTTTCGTGTTTTGTTCGATTGATTGTTTGTGCCATGTTTCTGGTTGAGTTAATATTTTTCTAGTTGTTGAGTTTCTGAGTTTCTTGTTTAAATTTTACTCGGTTTTTATGGAGGGTTCTTTGTTTAAATTTGTTTATTATATTTTTATAGGGGGAGGGTCGAGCCCTGTAGTCGTTGTCTCTATAAGATATCATTGTTGATTGATTATTTGTGACATGTTTTACAATTTTACATTTGTACTTTGGGAGGGGGAGAGTCGTGCTCTTAAGTCGTCTGTTTAAGATATCATTGTTGATTGATTATTTGTGACATGTTTTACAATTTTACATTTGTACTTTGGGAGGGGGAGAGTCGTGCTCTTAAGTCGTCTGTTTAAGATATCATTGTTGATTGATTATTTGTGACATGTTTTACAATTTTACATTTGTACTTTGGGAGGGGGAGAGTCGTGCTCTTAAGTCGTCTGTTTAAGATATCATTGTTGATTGATTATTTGTGACATGTTTTATAATTTTACATTTGTACTTTGGGAGGGGGAGAGTCGTGCTCTTAAGTCGTCTGTTTAAGATATCATTGTTGATTGATTATTTGTGTCATGTTTTACAATTTTACATTTGTACTTTGGGAGGGGGAGAGTCGTGCTCTTAAGTCGTCTGTTTAAGATATCATTGTTGATTGATTATTTGTGACATGTTTTACAATTTTACATTTGTACTTTGGGAGGGGGAGAGTCGTGCTCCTAAGTCGTCTGTTTAAGATATCATTGTTGATTGATTATTTGTGACATGTTTTATAATTTTACATTTGTACTTTGGGAGGGGGGAGAGTCGTGCTCTGAAGTCGTCTGTTTAAGATATCATTGTTGATTATTTTTGACATGTTTCTGATTGAGTTAACATTTGTGTTAACGTTTATCTTGTGTTTGTTGAGTTTTTTTAAAATATTACTTGTGTCTTTTTTATAATTTTATCTGTTGGTTGTGTTCTTCTGCCGTGGTCTATTTGAAATATTATTGTTGACTTATTGTGTTCCATGTTTTTGGTTGAGTTAATATTTGTGCTGTATGCCTTGTTGAAATTATGTTTGTTGTGTTTCTGGTTGACGTATCATTTGTACTGTCGTTTCTTCTTGAAAAATTATTTCGTTTTTTTTGTCCGAGTCGTGTTCTTGTGTTCTGTTTCATTTATTATTTGTTTTAATAACTGGTGGATTTTTAATTTGTGTCATCTTCCTGTTTGTGTTTTAACTTGTCTTGTGTCTCTGGTGAAGTTAAGCCAACTATTTTTCTGTTACATCTTTTGTCCTATTTTAAATATTATTTTGCAGTTTAAAACAGCTATAGTTAATCTTTGTTTTGATGTCGCCTATTATCTTTTAAATTTTATTTCAAAAAAAAAGTCTGCGATTTGGTCTATAAATTAAACACAAACAGACAGAAAAAAAGATGAAAAATTTATTTATTTCGTCAATTGTTTTCAGTTGATAAACTTATTCCATGTGCTGATTAATCCAGTTTAAGAATTCAGAGACTCTTACATAGACACTTGGGTAGGATGTAAGACATTTGTCACCAGATTGAATGCCCCATGACGTCACACCGGTAAGAACATCTTCATTTCCATTTTTACACACATATGGTCCGCCACTATCGCCCTATAAAATGCAAAAATGCAAATATATAAACTGCGAAAAAAAATTAGTGGTTTAATAAAAAATATTATCCCCAGTCAATATTCTTTTACGTTTCGAGGCGGACAATTCGTAGATGAAGGAGAAATCTGTGTGCCAGAAAAAAAGCCAACGATCTTCGACAAGCAAACTGTCAGGGAGGGATTTGAACCTAGGCGGCGAGAGTTTCTGTGAAGCGTGCACTTTACCATTCGGCCATCGAGACCCCCGAATACATTAACGAAAAATTAAATTCAATGATCAATACCTATACAATATGATATCAAGTTTTTATATCCGCGTTGACTTGTTTATGTCATTTTAATATTAAAATAAACCAAAAGCTCTTTCTTGCCAATTAACTGTATTGATATTTTCACAAACATATTATGTACGACGTATGAATCATGATGCCAGATATATATATATTTTATGTTAGAATTAAAAAAAATGTTTTCTAATCACGCATAAATTTTGTGATTGAAAAAGATGGACTGCAATGTAAAACCACTGCGGAAATTTTCTTCGGGCACTCCGGTTTCCTCCACCATCCCAGAACTGACCGCCTGGAAATAAGTGAAAAAATCTTGATTGGGGCATAAAACACCATCACTCCATTCACTCCGATTTTTCCTTCGGGGTCAAATCATTGGCTAAAAAACATGTTAAATTTTACAGCCTGTTGAAGATTTCTAATGTTTGTTTCCCCATGCAAAGCATTCCTTAACCGGATTTGGATTGATATAATTTTGGAACTTTAAGTTTATTAATTTTCAACTGTTTGGCTTATGTTTTTTATTCATCAAACTTTTCGGCCCATAGGGTCACAGATGCTGGATTGGATTCCGAAATGTGTACATATGGCACATCAAAATATTACAGGTATTTGTGTTATATATTAACTACCCCTGAGCGAATACCGCTGCTTGTGGAGTACACTCCTCGAGGGTATCCATAACTCAGTAGGCAGTAGTACTTTGTGCTGTAAGAAAATATACTATTTAGCAAAATTTTCAGCGGTCTTAAGCTTTTGAAATTTATTTAAAACTAAAGTTTGTTCCCTCATGCAAAGTATCCTTAGCTGGATTTGGATTCATATAATATTGGAACTTTAGATTAATAAATTTTCAACTACTTGGCTAATGTTTTTATCTATCAAACTCTACGACCCCCAGTGCCACTGATAAGGACACTTATCTGAAATGTGCAGATCTGGCACATTTCAATTTAACAGGTATTTGTGTCATATATTTACCCCTATGTCTGGATACAACAGACGAGAAGGTATTGTCCTCTGACTCGGTAGAGTCAGACGCACTTTTTTACCCATTCTTTTATTTTGAAGGGTTAACTTCGGGAAAAAAATTTGTTTAATAAATATTAATTTTTTTTATATATTCCGATGTTTTTTTGTAAGTTGTAAATGATATGACTGGTTTTAATCAGTTAGTTTTTGTCGAGCCTGACATTGCTATAAGGCGAGACTCAGGTGTTACTTTTCCGATGTCGGCGGCGGCGGCGTGTCAAAATGTGAAAGTTTCTTTTTAAGTTTTTTTTTTTTAAATTGATCAAAAACTTACCAGGCGAGACATTTTAATCCGTGGAATTCTTGTTTTTTTTTTAACATTTTGCAGCCGCGACAATCTGAAATTAATCATCACTCTATAATTTGATAACCGATATATGCTTAAATGTGAGCGTTGGAGGCTTTAACTGATAAGTAAAATGACATGTATATCGCATTTAAACAATTAAATACTTACACTGCAAGAAGATGATTGGCCGTTATGTGGACAAATATGATGGTCAAGAACTATTGCACCAGTTATGTTCTTCATGGCGGTTGCGCAATCTTCATTTGTGATCGGGTTAACCTGTGCTTGTAGTAAATTGTCTGGCAATACAGTGCCTAGATATAAATACATCAATAAAATATCAAACACAAACATACCGATCTATGTCCAAATTACAATCCAAGTCAAAAAATCATCACAAACATACCGATCTATGTCCAAATTACAATCCCAGTCAAAAAATCAACACAAACATACCGATCTATGTCCAAATTACTACCCAAGTCAAAAGATAAACATACCGATCTCTGTCCAAATTGCAATCCAAGTGAAAAAATAAACATACCAATCTATGTCGAAATTACAATCCAAGTCAAAAAATAAACATACCAATCTATGTCGAAATTACAATCCAAGTCGGAAAATAAGATCTTGGTCTAAATTACAATTCAAGTCAAAAACAATAACCACAAAGATACCGATCTATGTCCAAATTACATTCCAAGTCAAAAATCAACACAAACATACCGATCTATGTCCAAATTACAATCCAAGTCGGAAAATAAACACAAACATACCGATCTATGTCCAATTACAATCCAGGTCGGACAATAAGATCTTTGTCCAAATTACAATCCAAGTCGGAAAATAAGATCTTTGTCCAAATTACAATCTAAGTCGGAAAATCAACACAAACATACCGATCAATGTCCAAATAACAATCCAAGTCGAAAAATTAACACAAACATACCGATCTATGTCCAAATTACTACCCAAGTCAAAAGATAAACATACCGATCTATGTCCAAATTACAATCCAAGTGAAAAAATAAACATACCGATCTATGTCCAAATTAAAATCCAAGTCAAAAAATAAACATACCAATCTATGTCGAAATTACAATCCAAGTCAAAAAATAAACATACCAATCTATGTCGAAATTACAATCCAAGTCGGAAAATAAGATCTTGGTCTAAATTACAATTCAAGTCAAAAACAATAAACACAAAGATACCGATCTATGTCCAAATTACAATCCAAGTCAAAAAATAAACACAAACATACCGATCTGTGTCCAAATGACAATCCAAGTCGAAAAATAAACACAAGCATACCGATCTATGTTTAAATTACAATCAAAGTCAAAAAAATAAACACAAACATATTGATCTATGTCCAAATTACAATCCATGTTAAAAAATAAACACAAACATACCGATCTATGTCCAAATTACAATCCATGTCGGAAAATAAACACAAACATACCGATCTGTGTCCAAATTACAATCCATGTCGGAAAATAACACAAACATACCGATCTATGTCTAAATTACAATCCATGTCGGAAAATAAACACAAACATACCGATCTGTGTCCAAATTACAATCCATGTCGGAAAATAACACAAACATACCGATCTTTGTCCAAATTACAATCCAAGTCGGAAAATAAACACAAAGATACCGATCTACATGTATGTCCAAATTACTATCCATGTCGAAAAATTAACACAAACATACCGATCTATGTCCAAATTACAATCCATGTCGGAAAATCAACACAACCATACCGATCTATGTCAAAATTACACTTTGAGTCGAAAAATAAACACAAACATATTTATCTATGTCCAAATTACAATCCAGGTAAAAAATAAACACAAACATACCGATCTATGTCCAAATTACAATCCATGTCGGAAAATAAACACAAACATACCGATCTGTGTCCAAATTACAATCCAAGTCGAAAAATAAACACAAACATACCGATCTATGTCCAAATTACAATCCATGTCGGAAAATAAACACAAACATACCGATCTGTGTCCAAATTACAATCCAAGTCGAAAAATAAACACAAACATATCGATCTATGTCTAAATTACAATCCAAGTCGGAAAATAAACACAAGCATACCGATCTATGTCCAAATTACAATCCAAGTCGGAAAATCAACACAAACATACTGATCTATGTCTAAATTACTATCCATGTCGGAAAATTAACACAAACATTCAGATCTATGTCCAAATTACATCCATGTCGGAAAATCAACACAAACACACCGATCTATGTCCAAATTACAATCCAAGTCGAAAAATAAACACAAACATACCGATCTATGTCCAAATTACAATCCATGTCGGAATATAAACACAAGTATACCGATCTATGTCCAAATTACAATCCATGTCGGAAAATAACACAAACATACCAGTCAATGTCCAAATTACAATCCAAGTCGGAAAATAAACACAAGCATACCGATCTATGTCCAAATTACAATCCATGTCGGAAAATAACACAAACATACCAGTCAATGTCCAAATTACAATCCAAGTCGAAAAATAAACACAAACATACCGATCTATGTCTAAATTACAATCCAAGTCGAAAAATAAACACAAACATACCGATCTATGTCCAAATTACTATCCATGTCGGAAAATTAACACAAACATTCAGATCTATGTCCAAATTACAATCCATGTCGGAAAATCAACACAAACACACTGATCTATGTCCAAATTACAATCTAAGTCGAAAAATAAACACAAACATACCGATCTGTGTCCAAATTACAATCCAAGTTGGAAAAAAAACACAAACATACCGATCTATGTCCAAATTATAATCTAAGTCGAAAAATAAACACAAGCATACCGATCTATGTCCAAATTACAATCCATGTCGGAAAATAACACAAACATACCCGTCAATGTACAAATTACAATCCAAGTCGAAAAAATTAACAAAAGCATACCGATCTATTTCCAAATTACAATCCATGTCGGAAAATAAACAGAAACATACCGATCTATGTCCAAATTACAATCCATGTCGGAAAATAACACAAACATACCAGTCAATGTCCAAATTACAATCCAAGTCGGAAAATAAACACAAGCATACCGATCTATGTCCAAATTACAATCCATGTCGGAAAATAACACAAATATACCTGTCAATGTACAAATTACAATCCAAGTCGGAAAATAAACACAAGCATACCGATCTATGTCCACATTACAATCCAAGTCGGAAAATAAACACAAACATATCGATCAATGTCCAAATTACAATCAAAGTCGGAAAATAAACACAAACATACCAATCTATGTCCAAATTACAATCCAAGTCGGAAAATCAACACAAACATACCGATCTATGTCCAAATTACAATCAAACTCGGAAAATAAACACAAACATACCGATCTATGTCAAAATTACAATCCAAATCGGAAAATAAACACAAACATACCGATCTATGTCCAAATTACAATTCAAGAAGTGTAGTTAACACAAACATATCGGTCAATGTCCAAATTACAATTCAAGAAGTGTAGTTAACACAAACATATCGATCAATGTCCAAATTACAATTCAAGAAGTGTAGTTAACACAAACATATCGGTCAATGTCCAAATTACAATTCAAGAAGTGTAGTTAACACAAACATATCGGTCAATGTCCAAATTACAATTCAAGAAATGTAGTTAACACAAACATATCGGTCAATGTCCAAATTACAATTCAAGAAGTGTAGTTAACACAAACATATCGGTCAATGTCCAAATTATAATTCAAGAAGTGTAGTTAACACAAACATAACGGTCAATGTCCAAATTACAATTCAAGAAGTGTAGTTAACACAAACATATCGGTCAATGTCCAAATTACAATTCAAGAAGTGTAGTTAACACAAACATATCGGTCAATGTCCAAATTACAATTCAAGAAGTGTAGTTAACACAAACATACCGATCAATGTCCAAATTACAATTCAAGAAGTGTAGTTAACACAAACATATCGGTCAATGTCCAATTACAATTCAAGAAGTGTAGTTAACACAAACATATCGGTCAATGTCCAAATCACAATTCAAGAAGTGTAGTTAACACAAACATATCGGTCAATGTCCAAATCACAATTCAAGAAGTGTAGTTAACACAAACATATCGGTCAATGTCCAAATCACAATTCAAGAAGTGTAGTTAACACAAACATACCGGTCAATGTCGAAATAACCGATCCATTTCCATATTACAATTACAAAAGAAAAACACAAACACATCAGTCATTTTCTAAATTACAATTCCAAAAGTGGCGTATTCAGTTATTCAGTTAAACATGAACATCCCACTTGGGAAGGGATGTCGGATGCTTTGGAAGGGTATTTGCTTGTTTTCAAGAAAAGATACAACAGAAATATTATTATCAGGTATCAGAAATAAAATATTTTACAAAACCTAAAAATATTTTTCGGAGTTTTGACAATTATCAGAAATATAGAAAGAAAAGTACCCAGAGGATTTCCATAACTCAGTACGTAGTACTGTCAAAAATGTACCTTGTAAAATGTTAGCGTTAAAATATTTAAAACAAAGGTTTGTTCCTTCATGCAAAGCATTCTTTAGCTGGATTTATGTAATTTTTTAACTTTGGATCCATTAATTTTAAAATGTTTGACTTATTCTTTTCATCTATAAAATTTGCACATTTGGCTCATCAAAATTAAAATGGCATTTTGTTTAATGATTATATAGTGACATTCTGCAAGTTTGAAAAAGACCAATAAGTATTTGTTAGAAATCACAAATCCAGCATTAACATTTGCATATCGATGGAAAAACGTTGAGGAACATTTGAGAAGTAGCAAATATATGTTGATATATAATCAAAAAGGTTAAAAACATTGATTGATGGCATAATAAAAATAAATAAATAATCAAAAATTGTATTTCTTTGGTCAAATTGGAGATTCTCAAATAGCTTTAGCTTGAAGTTCCTTGAAAATAAGCAACGAGAAATTCGAAACCTTTCATGTTAGCCGTATTCAATAAGAAAAAAAAATTAAAATCATTACGTTCGAGGCCTTTCAAAAATAACTCAGTATGAAACAAAGAACAAAAGAATTTTAGAAAGGAAAAGTTGAAAATTATTGTAACCTTTAAAGTCGATCGAAATTCCCATGTTGACCTCATACCTTTGATAAGTATGAAAAGGTAATGTGTGTAGTCTCTCCTAGAATACATTTGATGTTTTAAATAACTACGTAATTATTATTATGAATGCCCGGTGACACTTTTGAAACTCTGTGGATTATGAAAATAATAATAATAAATTATTTCCAGGTAAACAAGTCAGTTTGTTGATAAAAAAATTTCCAGTCTTGTTCCATCCCGTGGAAATGATCTTATAATAATAATACTAATAATTTGATATCCGTTTTCTAAGACTATGTTTTATTATAAGGTTTGAATTGTGTTTCATTCATATTAATAACATTATTGTAATTTATTGTAATTTGTATTTAACTTGTTGTTCTAAGCAAATATCAGTGCGTTCTTTTTATTTTCAGGAAGCCAATATCTTTCGTAACGAAGAAAAAAGTATTTATAATAATAATAATTTTTATTAGCAGAAGTATTGTAACTATAAAAAGTCATAGTTACTAATAATGTATGCCTAGTAATTAAATGTAAAAAAAAGCCATTGGACCGATTTAATTTTTTGAAGAAGTTGGATAATAATTCAACAACTCTAACTTATGTTTACATTTAATAAGACGATGAATAAAACACAAAGATACCAGTCCTTGTCCAAATCACAATCTCAAAAACACAGTAAAAACTTTGAAAGCTGGCAAATATTGTTATACACGTGAACTCCCTTCAAGAAAGTGAGGCCGGGGACACCGGAAGGGTAAGCACCCCCTGTCTAGCTAGCTACAACCGTCACGTGCAAGTAATTATTTAGGACATTGATATTAGTTAAAGAGCAAATTTTATGTAATTTCTGGTACTTTTCACAATTATGCTAGGTGAGACTACGATTTTTTTTAAATATATTCTAGTCTAAATATGCCAATTACAGTACCTCTGTTAGTCCTTCCCCATCCTGACATGACACAGTTATTGGATGAATCCGGATTAAAGCTAGAACCTGGCAATGAAACTGCTTTAACTGAATCTCCGTTCAAAACCAGTTCTTCTGACAATAACAGGATTGCTATGTCATTTGGATATCCACCTGGTGGAGAATTGTACTCTTTGTGCTACAAGATAAAGATTTAAAAAAAAATTATTTTTTTTATGGTTGAATTTTTCTTACCTTTTCTTTTGGATCGATCGTTGCCTTAACCCATACCAAAAAAATACATCTTTTGAATAGGTTTGGGAAAAAAATTTCGGACTGTTTAACAAATACACACTATATTACTGAACTGAATAGAATGGGATGGATCAATGTACTCCGTTATACTTATTTTGTTGTGTAAAAAATAATATATTGAATAAGAAACTGGTTATAAAATGTTTATGCAAAATGTTTATCTATTCAAAATTACTGATGAAAAACAAGAAATTCCTTTTTAAGTTGAAGGCAACTTTGTTTATGTTAACCATGGTAACCACTGACTGGATTATATATATATATATATATATATATATATATATATATATATATATATATATATATATATATATATATATATATATATATATGTGTGTGTTTATGTGTGTCTGTGTGACAAAATTAGAAATAGGTATCAATGATCTGCCATGTACTCTGGCACTACCTCACCGAGTCAGTATGCCACAGGACAGCATATTACTCTTGGCCAATGATCCTGTCACATGGTAAACTAATCAATAACCTATCCTCATGCCGAGCTTGAGGAAAAAACAATACACGATAAAAGTCATATGTATGACCAGACCGGGGTTAGACCCACGACCTTCCGCTTTCGAGGAGGGCGTTCTATCAGTGTGCCATGGAGGCGATGAAATGCTTTTCTTGTTTACGTTTACCTAATACAAAAACTGGAAAATGCTCTTTATATCATGAACAACAAGTATGTTTTTTCGAGTTGTGGAATTCATTGAGTGAATAAGTAGTGTAAAGAAGACCTATGGAAGAGGGAGGAGCTTATTCCGAATAATCATAGTGCCTCTGACCGCTCATAGAAGAGAAAGCTAATTCCGAGTAATCATAGTACTTCTGGCCGCTTGTAGAAGAGGATGCTTATTCCTTGTGATCATTGAAGAGGAAGCTTATTACGAGTGGTGCATAGTACCTCTGACCGCTTATAGAAGAGAGAGATTATTTAGAGTGATCATAGTAACTCTGTTCCGAATGATCCTTCTGGCCGCTTATAGAAGAGGGAGCTTATTCCTAGTGATCATAGAAGAGGTAGCTTATTCCGAGTGATCATAGTACCTCTGACCGCTTATAGAAGAGGGAGCCTATTCCGAGTAACATAGTACCTCTGGCTGCTTATAGAAGATGGAGCCTATTCCGAGTGATCATAGTACCTCTATTTCTGGCCGCTTATAGAAGAGGGAGCCTATTCCGAGTGATCATAGTACCTCTGGCCGCTTAAAGAAGAGGGAGCCTATTCCGAGTGATCATAGTACCTCTGGCCGCTTATAGAAGAGGGAGCCTATTCCGAGTGATCATAGTACTTCTGGCCGCTTAAAGAAGAGGGAGCCTATTCCGAGTGATCATAGTACCTCTGGCCGCTTATAGAAGAGGGAGCTTATTCCTAGTGATCATAGAAGAGGGAGCCTATTCCGAGTGATCATAGTACCTCTGTTTCTGGCCGCTTATAGAAGAGGGAGCCTATTCCGAGTGATCATAGTACCTCTGGCCGCTTAAAGAAGAGGGAGCCTATTCCGAGTGATCATAGTACCTCTGGCCACTTATAGAAGATGGAGCCTATTCCAGTACCGTTAAGATCCATGTAAGACGTTGGTTTTCACCAAGCACTCCCATTTCCTCCGCATCTCAGTGCTGGCCGCTTCGATATATGTCAAAGATTTTTGACAGGATCTTGTAATGATAAGCGTAAGATTATCTGTTAAGCATACTTACTTTAACAATTTCCCTCACATTTCGTATTTGACCGACAGTAGTTGATGTACGAGAACTGCTTCCAGCCAGAATGGAATAACTATCAAAGAGCAGAATAATTTTAAAATATTAACAATTTGTTTGAAACAATTGGTCTAAACTGAGAAACTTGCTTGTAATGGAAAAAATCGGTAACTTAAATAGTCGTACCTAATAAAAAAGTTTGATTTCAGACTATGCAAGTTTTGAAAAACTTCATTTTAAACATTTATAAATTTATGAAATTTGAAGTGTTTCCATCCACAAAAAATATAGAGAGTGGAGTGGAGTAATGGTGTTTTACCCCCAGTCAAGAACCTTTCATTTTCGAGGCGGTCAGTTCTGGAATGGTGGAGGAAACCGGTGTGCCCGGAGAAAAACCACCGACTTTCGGACATAAAATATAATCGTCATTATTATAAATAAATTTTATCTATGAATTAAATGATTAATTCTAACGAAGAAGTACAGAAAATACAAGTGTCTATGCCTTCGTAAAAGTCCTATGGTTTGTATTTGAATCATGCTCTATAGAATTTAACGTTCAAGTATTTTGCTCTGTTCATAAGTAAAAAAATATATTTGTTAACATTACGAAAAGTTTGATATCATTTTTAAGAATATTAGTACAATATTGTTTAAAAAAATTAATAATAACTCAAAAAAAATATGTTTCGTTGACTTTTTTTGAGTTATTTTTCAAACATAATCATGAAAAGTACTGTGAAAATGTGTTATTCAATCGTTTCTATTAAAAGATTATTTGAAATATTTACGAGAAATTTCATGTATTAATGAAGTGATATTTGTCAAGTATAATTAACAATTTTAAAAAAAAGGCATGCAAAAAAAACCCAATTTTTCTGGATCCGTATGCTCAATAACGATTTTGATATTGATATTATTTTATAGAGGATATTAAACGGTGAAATATGAATATGAAATTTATTTTGTCGAGTGAAGTGAGAAAATCAATATTTTCATGAGACGGCCCAGCCAAAATAAAATTCATATTCATATTTCACTGTTAAATGTTCTCTTTATTTTATATCACTGTTTGAATTGTTTTTATATCTGACATGTTTGGTTAATTAAAAAAATGGATTGCATCGTCAACGTACAGATGTGGCCGTTGTTTTGCTTTTGACCAGACGATAATAAACAACATTAACAAGGTACACTGTTATTCGCTCGTCTAATAATGGTTGCGCAATTCAGAACAACCTGCGGCACCGAATCGTGACGAGAAACAAGTACAGGGCACCCGTTCGCAATTAATGAAAGGGGAGTAACTCTAATTAAAAAACCTCTAAATTGCATGTGAAGGAATTCGGAGTGAAATACATACATTTTCACCGGTGAAAATATATCTATTTCACTGCTGTGAAAATATGTGTTTTATCAGTTAAAAAATTTCCATTATTTTATTATTGATACAAAATGAAGCTTGTAAAATTTCTAACTTTGCTTGCACCCACCACTGTTTAATTATTTATTATTTTTCCTTTATGGCCATTAAAAAATTATATATATATATATATATATATATATATATATATATATATATATAATTTGTTCACCTCTAGTAAAATATGCCTTGTATTTGCATGTCAGAATGTCTGTTTCCATGGTAATCACTGCACCATATAAATAAATAGATTTGTTTTAATATTTTAGAGTGTTTACGGTTGTTTTATGTTTATTACATTTGAAGCGTGGTATAAAATTATTTATATGAGATACTTACATTGCTGGGTTGTCACCAAGGCAGTGTGCAGCAGTGAGAATTGAATTTGAAGACAGAATTGATCCTCCGCAAATATGGTTTCCGTTATATCTAAGAGAAATTTGCCATGGGTGATTTTCTATCTGAGTAGTTTGTCCATTAACAATTCTTGACGATCCATCCTACACAGATTTATATAACACTAAATATAATACACCATGTAGTAACATCTATAATATTGAAAACACACACACACACACACACACACACACACACACACACACACACACTCATTGCAGTAAAAAGAAAATAGTCGCGCCACTATTGTTTAATAATAAAAAAAATCAAGCTTTTTTCCTTCACTTGGATTTCCATAATTACTACAGTAAGAAGGATAAAAGTCGCACCACTATTGCACTTTACTTGCCGTTTATTGAGTTCTATGAACGATAACATATATCAAATGTTACCTTACCATTGTTCCGATTTTTCCGAACTTTTTTAGTTCCCACAATAAGTCTTTTGCAGGCTGGTACACGTGTGGCTTCTGCTTGTCTGCCACTAGAATAAAATTAAACAATTTTAATTGTTGTTTGTGATAAGGAAAAAGAAAATACATTATCGATTTTAATTTTTTAACGAGCCCTGCGCTGTCATAAAGCGAGACTTAGGTGTTACTTTTCTGGTGTCGTCGAAGGCGGCGGCGGCGTGTCAAAATGTGAAAGTTTATGTTAAAGTAATGTATTTTCTACTCGATCAAAAACTAACCCGTCGAGATTTTTAAATCCGTTGAATTCTTGTTTTTTTTCAAAAAAAAAAAAAAAAATAAATAAATAAAAAATATAAATAATAATAATAAAAAAAAAATAATAATAATAATAATTTTATTTCATTTCGATGATTTGTTAATTTGCTATAATGTTAAAGCTTCTAGAAGACATATACGAATTTTACACTTACATGTAACTAAAACAAAAACTTTTTATATGTTTGTAAATATTTAACGAAAATATCGGTTTTATTTTGATGTGCCATATGTGCACATTTCAGAATATCATTTCTCATCAGTGACACTAGGGCCGAAAAGCTTAATAGATAAAAAAATATCAAGCCAAACAGTTGAAAAATAATGAATCTAAAGTTCCAAAACAGAACAGGCCTTAGTTTTAACTAAATTTCAAAAATTAAGGCGGCTGGAAATTTTGCTAAATGGTACATTTTTCGACAGCACAAATTACTGCCTACTGAGTTATGGATACCCTCGGGGAGTTTTACTCCACCAGCAGCGAAGTTTGAGCAAGAAAACCATTAATGATTAATGCACTTACCTGCTGCAGCCAATAAGACTAAGAAGACAAATGCATACATCATGACTGTATTGTGACAATCACTACCGATGTTAGACAAAGGCCCGTCTTTTATAGCTCTCCGAAATGCTGTGGTAACAAATTTGTGAACATTAAACGTGTTATGCTCTCTCCTCCTTATCATCAGGTTAACGATCACAATATGTCATTGATACATTAAATAAAGTATTTTATGGCATAATGTAACAAGTTATTGTGAATATTTTGAGAATTTTAGCAGATCCAACAGTAAAATTTTATTTAATTTATAAGAAGTAGTAAATGATCTTAATAAACATATCACATAACAATCGTGTAATATTTCAAAATAGTCTTCATAAAACACTTAACAGACGTTGAATGACTTGAAATTAAATTTCATTTATGATCGTGACAATTTGATAACCGGGCAATGAGTTATAGAGAGCACATTTCTCATGGACTAGTTTTGTTTTTGTTTTATTTGTTACAATGTAAATTGAGAGAACGCGTGCTGTAGGTACATACATGTGCGAGTGGAGTAAAGTAGAAATGTTCTACGCTCAAGTTTAAGCTTTACCAATATGGAGACGGTCAGGTTTGGGAAGGTTTAGAAAAGCTGGGTATACTGTTAAAGGTACCAATTTTTAGAGTATGAACTTACCAACTTTCTCATAATAGGTTCTGTTCCCTCTTGCAAAGCATTCCTTAGCTGGATTTGGATTCATATAATTTTGGAACTTTAGATTCATTATTTTGCAACTGTTTGGCTTTTGTTTTTTATCTATCAAACTTTTTGGCACCTAGTGATATGGCACATCAAAATATAGCAGGTATGTGTTATATATTTTTCTACCCGGATTGGATCCAAACAAGACGGTTAACATCCTTAAGCGGACATATAGCGGCTTTTCGGAAGTCGGTCGCGGTTTTGATACAGTGTAGCCTCTTTGTTCCTGTTGTGTTGAAATTTGGGGAAATTTTGAATAGAAAATTATATCTCTATCAAAAGTAATTAATTTTATCTCAGACTTCGGACTCGATTAGAACAAAGCATAAATACATCATATTTGCTGGCCATCTATCTTATGTAATTTTTGTTCTATTTTCATTTTTGTCGAGCCTGGCATCGCCATAAGGCGAGACTTATGTGTTACTTTCCCGGTGTCGGCGTAGACGTCGTGTCAAAATGTGAAAGTTTATGTTAAAGTCATGTATTTTCTCCACGATCAAAAACAAACCAGGCGAGACATATAAATCCATAAAATTCTTGTTTATATTTTGATTTCTGTATTTTTAGATTTCTAGTTTATAGGTTTAAGAGTTGTCTCCCATTTCACTGATTGTTATATACATTTCATGTATAATATCTGACAAACAAATATCTACAGACACAGATAAGTTTGTGGTTTATTCAGTCTGTTGTTTGCAAATTTTCTTTTTCAAACAAACTTGAAATGTTTGAAATCTAAAACTTAGTATTTAATTTTATAGTAACAATTTTAGATAGTTTTGACCTATCGGGTTTTCTCCATATTCCGGAGCGGTAAATTTGAACCTTTCTTCGGGAAACTAATTGCGGAACACAATGAAATTATTTTTTCACGTATATACTCCGGTGTTTTGTATATGACTTTATTCCCTCTTATTTTAAAGTTTAATTGATATTTTCTAATGCGGCATGAACGATTATCCACTCACTGCAGCAGAAGTAGCGTTTTATTATAATTTTTTCATATAGTTATGATAATGAACAAATATATCTTTTCTTTGTTTCTTTCTATATCTTTGTCTGGAAAAATGCATATGTGGACTAACTTAATCACAATATTGGTAAGAAATGATCTACGCAGTTCATGTGTTGTTCGATTGTCCGTGCGCGCGCATGTGTATGTAATTTGCATTGAACTAATACACATTACTAACAATTATTATCAATAACACACACGCCCACAATATCACAGGTGAATATTGTGGACATCTCAGTTCATTATACTGGTATTGAGCCAATCACTAAAGATCTACGGCAAGAAAACAAATTCACTCCCAGTAAACCGGGATCGAACCAATAACGAACCCAATCCAATATAGATGTCATCTTGATGATTTATTAGCGATGAATTTTGAGAAATAACTGTTATATATCCCTTATATCATTAGGCTGCAAAACAAAAAATGTGGTAAGCATTGTGACAACAATAGAAACCCGGTTATCGCCAATTAGATTGATAGGTAGATTCTCCAATAACAAGAATTCCACGGATTTAAATATCTCGCCTGGTAAATTGTTGATTGAGTAGAAAAAACATTACTATATCATAAACTTTAACATTTTTACAACCCGCCGCCGTCTACGACGACACCGAAAACGTAACACCTAAGTCTCGCATTATTGCGGTGCCAGGCTCGAAAAAAATAATTTTACAGGTTCTTTATTCGACCTTTAAATAAACGAAACAACTAAAACAGCAGAACAGTTAAAGAATTTGTAACAGAACGTGAAGCAAAAATGTATGTAGACCATCTGCGCGACTTGGAGTATTTTTATTGTTATACAACCCGCCTCAAAAAGAGGGGGGGGGGGGTATATAGTGATCTTGAAGTCCGTCCGTCCGTCCGCCCGAAATATTTAGTTTCCGGATGATAACTCAAAACGTCTTCAACCAAATGATTTCATATTTATATGCAGTGCTAATGGTTAGAAAAGGGAGGTTCTTTTCGATTTCGGAAGATTTATCATTTATCGTTCAAGCGTTATGTCCCTTTTTTTGTTATTTTGAAGTTTACCCATTTCCGGATGATTACTCCAGAACCAGTGTGCCAATCGATTTTATATTTATATGCAAAGCTTATGGTCATAAAAGAAAGGTTTTTTTCGATTTCGGAAGATTTCATATTTATTGTTCAAGAGTTATGCCCCTTTTTCTGTTATTTTGAAGTTTTACCCATTTCCAGAACCAGTCTGTTAGTTGATTTCATATTGATATAGAATGTTAATGGTCATGAAAGGAAGGTTCCTTACAATTTTTGAAGATTTTCCATTTATCGTTCTGGAGTTATTCCCCTTTTTCTGTTTTGAAGTTTTACCCAGTCTTTAAATTGACTTCATAAGTAGGAAAGGTAAGGTTCCTTTTACCTATGAAATTTGTGTTATTGTCTGGAAATTGGTAAAACTTCAGAATAACAGAAAAAAGCTTATTTTTATTCTTACAATTTATGTATGTACCTGAGAGGATGGCGGGGGTATTAGTTATCCTTTTGATCACCAGTCTAGTTGTTGTTTTTCTTGACGACCTGACCATGAATTTACATATCAAAGAAATAGTTTAATGCTAATTAATGTACAATATTGAGTATACGAACTCTTATAATTTTAATTATGAATAAATCACTCAACAATATGGTTATTTTCTTAGAATCCAAATATTAGATACCAGGAAAGAAAAAATAGAATAAGACACACACACACACACACACACACACACACACACACACACACACACTCTCTCTCTCTCTCTCTCTCTCTCTCTCTCTCTCTTTCTATATATATATATATATATATATATATATATATATATATATATATAATGTGTGTGTGTGGACAAACACACTGGTCCATGTCCATATCACAATCATAGAAAACCTAAGTAAAGCTTTGAAACTGTCAAGTAAAGTCAAACACGTGATACAGGGTCCTCCGGAAGGGTAGGCACCTCCTGTCATGTTAGCTTTACACGTTTACACGTGAGACAGCGTTCTCCGGAAGAGTAAGCACCTCCTGTCACGCTAGCTTTACACAACACTTGTTCTCAATCAAAATTGAGAAACATGGAACTATTGGACGTCAATTATACCAATGGCATCTTTGGATACAGCGACTTCATATCCTTAATATTGTGACGACCCGCTTGTATAAAGTTTTCGTAGAGGTTACATTCTTTGACATACCGTATTAACTTGGAAACAACTGCAACAAAAGAAGGAGGCATATTAGTAGATAGAAATGTAGAAGTTGACAAAAGAATTTATGTCATCACGTTTGTCAAAGGCGACAATTATTCGCTATCATGGAGTCTTAGAATTTCTTCACTTGATCACTTCTCATTTCTCTACACATGCCTGATACTTGCATTTCACACTTTCCGTTTGAACTTTTTATTGAGTACATGTACCCACTGGCATACAAACATCGATCTCTATCTAAACTCTCATTGTATGCTTGTGCACTTACAACCATTTAAAAGTCTATATTTTAAAACATTATAGTTTATCTAAAATAACCCGTGAAATTGAAGTTTAACCCCCTTTTTTAAAACACATTACACAACTGTGTAAAATGTATGTGCATTTCTTTGAAAAAAGACATTGAAAAATATTATGATTAATTAAAAATACGTTACTACTTCAACTCTTTCATTATTTCGCGTGCTAAAGGAGACTTGTTAGGTGATTTGTCTTTTAAAGAAATTTTGCAACAGGTAGGTCCTGTAAAGAAATTCCTATTCGCTATAATTTTCTACCTTTTAGTTAAAATAATATCTTTGTTTCAAAAACGACAATTTATCGGACTTATTGACAAGAATTTATAGTCAGTTAATTTTGAATGATCTTCGGCGACAAGTAGCCTTGATGAAGAGATAGTGTCTTAGTTGTGTGGTTAATGTAAGGCTCATTGGACGATATAATTAACACTTTGAGAGATGGAGACAGCACTCTACGCCTTCATTATTAAAGTTATTGTTCTATAAATGACTGTTAAACTGTCGAAGGTTGCCTTCATTGACCCAGTAAACTCCCCAATGTGTTACTGAAACAGAAACTTGTTGTTTAGCTCCTGTTTATTAAAGAAAACGTAAATGAATACTTAAAATGGGACTTTAGTTTGGAAACTTTATTATCACTTTTTCAGCTAAAATATCCAATCTCTCATCTCCAAATGTTTTATATACAGAGAGTCAGCAGATCATGATTCATGGCCTTAGGACTAACAAATACTATATATCAAAGAACGCGGATATAATCAAACCCTCTGTGGATTCTTCAGATGGGTGGAGTTGAGTCGAGTAATGGTGTTTAACGTCCCAGTCAACAATATTTTACTTATATCGAGACGACGCCAGCTGTAGGCGAAAGTGCAGAAATTTTGCCAGTCCGTTGCGCAGATGGCATCACACAGCACGGTTCTATATTGTGCCAGGCCTACCGTGACACAGAATCTCGTTTATTTTAAGTTCCCATCCGAAAGAACCGTGACTTTCATTTCGTAATGTCGAGTGCTTGGCAAAAGAACAGTTACTACCCACTTTCAAGTCTTGGGTCAGACCCGGTAGGAGTTCGAACCCAATACCTCCCACTTACGGAGCGAAGACTCTACCAACTGAGCATCCCCAGTCACAACCAGTTGATAAAAAAATATTTCATTGTCATAACTAGTTGATTAAAATATTTCATAGTCATTAGTAATTGATAAAAAATTGATAAAAAAATATTTCATAGTCATAACCAATTGATAAAAAATTCTTTATACTCATTAGCAGTTGATTAAAAATAGTTTATAACCAGTTGATAAAACATATTTCATAATAACTTAAATTAAACTGAAATAAATTTTAAAACAATTTAAAATTTTAAAGGTAACATATATATATATATATATATATATATATATATATATATATATATATATATATATATATATATATATATTGTTGTTTGGATTTGTAATAGGCACGCTATTTCAACTTTGTTGCAAATACTTCTTCGGGAATAATGGTTGTCGCAGTTCATCTCGGATACTTTAAGTGCACGTGTATGCAATCCGTCTGTAAAAAATAATGATATGTATCTTCCCTTAAGCATAGATGAACGGTGATTTCATAAAGTGTTGAGTATTTGTGCTTTATGCCACAATAAATTTTTCGATTGTATCGGAACGGTCGGTTCGTGGATGGTGAAAAAAGCCCTATCGCCCGGAAAAAAACATTGGCCTTCGGCAAGCGAACCGTTAAAACTTTCTCACATTAGTATCTGCCCAAGTAGCATTCGAACCTAGGCGGTAAAAGACACTGTGATTCATAAGCCACTAGACCATCCATTAGACCACTCGGCCGTCGAGGACCCTGATTACATAACTGATTAGAATATCGCTCTTTACAGTACAGTTTGAAAGTTTTGCATAAAGTGTGTTGCGCGTGTACTGTTGTCATGGGAACTGTTGCGCAAATGATTCACTCTGACACTATAAGCACCAATAAGTTGCTTACAGACATTTCCTGTAACATTATTACTCTTGCGTATTTCATCAAGAGGTATTTTCAGCTTTTCGTTAAGAAAGACCAAAAATATCATATTTGGACATCAACAGGGTTGCCTCTTACTTTTTCGAATCCATCAACGAGTTAATAGTTGTGAGTCGATAACATATTTCAGAATGGAAGGCTACTTTCTGCACCGTGCATCAGTTTCTGACAGTGGACGAACTTGTCATGTCGTCTACCTTAGGAATGGAGTCGAGTAATGGTGTTTTACGCCACAGTCAAGAATCTTTCACTTATTTCAAGGTGGTCAGTTCTGGAATGTTGGAGGAAACCGGAGTACGTAAAGAATTCCACCGACCTTCGTCAAGCAAACTGACAAACTTCACGAACTAGGATCTGTCCCGAGTGGGATTCAAACCCAGGCGGTGAGAGGCACTGTGATCCGTAAGCGAGCGCTTTAGACCACTCGGCCACCGAGGCCCCTCCATCTACCGTAGGTATGATATTTTAAATGTTGAACTAAAACAGAGTGATCTCTTCTAATTCGTTTGAAAGTAGTTGATCTTGAAAGCATTTTTAATTATTTAACTCGTTATATTATGATCTGTTTGCAGTATGTTTACTTTTGCTATGGATTATTGTTGTAAAATAATTAGAATAGCTGAAAGCTCTAAATAGTAAAACAAAATCACTTCAATGGATTTGTTAATCCAGTGGCCGTCCAATGTCGGGAATTTTTTGATTAACAAATATTATCCAAATATTTGTTTATTATGTTCTGCGTTGTTTTTAGATAAATGTGCTGTTTACTGTTTTTGGTAGCGTTGGATGTTGTCAAGTACATTTTTTCAGTTGCAAATATTTTTATTTTTAATATGGATGAATACCTATTTTCGGGCCTCGGTGGCCGAGTGGTCTAAAGCGGTCGCTTAAGGATCAAAGTGCCTCTCAACGCCTGGATTCGAATCCCACTCGGGACAGATCCTAGTGTGAGAAAGTTTGTCAGTTCGCTTGCCGAAAGTCGGTGGTTTTCTCAGGGAATTCCGGTTTCCTCCACCATCAAAGAACTGACCGCCTTGAAATATGTGAAAGATTTTTGACTGGGGCGTAAAACACAACTACTCCACTCCACTCCACTCCACTCCACTTCACTCCAACTATTTTCAATTTTATTAGTTATATGAAACACTTTTTTTAATTAAGGAATAACTTGTGTTTTTAACAAGTTTATTGAGTCATAACATGTGTAGCGCGTTATGGAAAAGTGTTCGCACAGTTTTTCATGTAATGACTCAATAAACTTGTTAAAAACACAAGTTATTCCTTACAATTTAATTTTAAACACCTAAACTGAAACATAAAACAAAATGCAATGTTTTGTTTTATCTTTCTTGATTTTTTTATAAATTAAAAAAATCCTCCACGTTATCAACAAACAATTTCATCCATTGAAATGGAAAGAGTCATTACGTCACGCCATTGACGTTTAGCGTTGCTATGGTTGCGTATTTTATTGGAGTATAACATGAAAAACGAACACGTGCACTTACGTTGTGTTTGTGTTGCAGTATGAAATAACAGATTTTAGAAATTAAATTATAAATAAATAAATAAAATGAAAAATATGAAAGGTGATATATCTGAAATTTAAACATCACAATTAGGTATGATTGAGGATGCAGTTGTTAATTTAAGTTTCTGAATGTCATGACAAAAGAAGAGCATTTAAATTATTTAACAAAATTCCAAAGACATTTTACGTCACAAGGATTTGTTTCCATGGACAAGTACGGATTTTTTTTTTTTTTAAATTCTCTGATTTGAAACAAAAGACAAAAAAGAAACAGCGACTCGGTAGCTGTATAGGTTTATGTTAAGTTTTGTAAAATAATTAAAATTGTGTGTAAGATTGACAGACCAAAATAATTCCATTTCTTGCATCATTGAATTTGTGATATAATCATTTCATGCTAATTATTAAATTTCAAGTAAATGACGTGTTGCAGTGCTCAATATGACTGTCACCGGAAGTGAAATAAATGCATTCACATACACAGGAAGAGTGTATGATGCACTGTGGTTTACACGTGATTTGCACCCAATTAATATAAATGTATTTCAAATGTGAATTATTTGGTTTTAACATTGTTTAGTTCGTAAAAGCTTAAATTGGGCTAATGACCTCTATAATACACTGTTGTTAAAACCTTTTGTTGTTCGTGAAAGAAATCTTTATATTTCATCAAGTGTAAAATGGATAAGTGCGATATAATGCTCGTGTGCATTGCATTAGAAAATTGGAGTAAATTGTGTTTACATTACCAGTATTTGTGTTTAATTGAACGCGTCATTTAAAGTATAAAGACCGAGAGTTTGGGGTACTTTGAAGGTTCATTAAGGGTTATTTCACTCCTATAAACGGTATTTATTTCCTGTTTTTACCAATAATTATTTCTATTAATAACCTACAAGATGATTAATCTGTAAACAACGTTTTTATAATATTTTGGCAAAATTTTATCATTGTCTGAACGTTTTGCATATTTTTATATTTCCTTATTAATTTCTTTAATTTGTTGAACAAGAAATACGGTTACATAAATCATATTAACATTATTATGTGAAGCTTTGTTTTAAATTTTACTTTTGTCCATTTATTTTTTAAAAATGCATCTTATAATGTCAGTGATTGCGCATTTATAATTTGATTCGAAAACTGAGACCGCCACTTTCAACTTGTGAGAAAGGACCAAGATGTTTCATCAAAGTATTTAGTTTAAACAGTATTATTTCAATAAATAATCGTACTTAAAAAAAATTTATATCACACAAATAAGTAGCAATTGACTTTTGATAACCTATCAAAGCAAATAATTATATTTTGTTTTAAAAACAGAAATGGATAAAACAGGATCTAAATATTTAGCAAAGTTAAAAAATTACCACCCTTCTTCTGTTCCTCGCCAGTTTTTTACCAAATAGCTGATATAAATGATTAGTGTCTTAACCGAAGACATTATCATGTTAATCTCGCATTCCATATTAGGATTAGTCGCTTACCTTAATTACCAGTAATTAGAATAAAAAGAGAGGGAAAGAGTAGGAACCCTTGTCTGACGCCAGTAAGTCAGGGTTAAACCAGGCATTAGCTCATGTAATGCATTAACCTTCTAATTTAGATATTTTCTTTCTTGTTTGACCAATAGTTAGTATATGTAAGCGATTTTTAAATATAGGTTAAATATAATAAACTCGTACATTATGTTCTTTTACCTATTTTCTTCCAAAAATAAATCGCGTTAGTTATTAAAATATTAAATACGTGTTTATTTTCAAAAACGTCTGTTATGGCACACGTAGAACATTCCTTCCGCATGAATATATTAACTAATACCGTGAATATTTTCTGAGATTTTGATCTAGAAACAAGGGATATCTGAAACCTAACGGTGCCCAAGTTATCGAAATGCTCAATAAAATAGTACTTCATATGTTGACGCTGTTCTTTTTAATTATCATTTTTATTTTATTTATTTATTAAGTCTCCCACCTACAAAAATATGGGGGGGGGGGTGACAATGTTTTTGTACTATTTCTTATTTCGACAAATTTTTTTCCGACGCTTTTCTCAGGAATGGAAAGTCATATGAACTTGAAACTTTCTGCAGATAACTAGCATAATCTTAAGATTTGCTAACAGTCCTTTTTTTTGGTAAATCGCAGACAAGAGCTATATTTATCAGAGTTTAATGCCCCCTCCAAAAACATATTTTATTAAACATTTATCGCTGAATGCTTCACACACCATAAAAAATACAACCGCCTTTTCAAATAGTAAAGTATTTTCAATAAACAAGAGCTATATTAATAAGAAATTAACCCCCCCCTCTAAGTTTTATTGTTGGAGATACATACATTTCCATTTTCTTGAAGGCTAGTGCGGTAGCTCAGTTGATAGAGTGCTCGCTCCGTAAGTGGAAGGTCGTGGGTTCGAACCACGGCCGGGTCTGACCAAAGAATGTAGGTAGTGACTGTTCTTTCGCCAAGCACTCGGCATTACAAAATGAAAGTCACGGTTCTTTCGGATGGGAACTTAAAATAAACGAGGTCCCGTGTCATGGCAGGCATGGCACGATAAAGAACCCTGCTGTATAATGCCATCAGCACAACACACAGGCAAAATTTCTGCACTTTTCGCCTATAGCTGGCGACGTCTCGATATAAGTGAAATATTCTTGACTGGGACGTTCAACACCATTACTCAACTCTCCATTTTCTTGTAATTCCTCCATTCGGGGATAAAAACGAGGCAGCGGTGGGAGACTTGTTTGTCAATGTACCTGCACACTTACAATGTCTATTTTTTTTTTCAAACAACTCCTTGATAAATGAATAGTAAAGGTTGTTATAATTGTATGATGGTTTGTATCCTTGATATAAATTATTTATTTTGGAATATAATATACATTGTATAACAAATACCTGCTAAATTTTGATATGCCATATACGCACATTTCGGAAAATCATTCCTCATTAGTGACACTAGGGGCTGAAAAGTTTGATTGATAAAAAACATAAGCCAAACAGTTAAAAATTACTGAATCGAAAGTTACAAAAATTATATGAACCCAAATCCAGCTAAGGAATGCTTTGCATGAGGGAACAGACTTAGTTTTAAATAAATTTCAAATATTAAAACGGCTGAAAATTTAGCTTAATGTATATTTCCTGACAGCACAAAATACTGCCTACTGAGTTGGATGTATTTCACTGCCTCATATGCAATGCATAAAAGAGACATTCTTAAATTTCCGTTTACAAAACCCGCTGTTGTTTATGACGCAGTGTATTTTAGCTCAACAAGAGTTTTTGGTCTATGTATTTTGACAATTCATTGCCACACCGATATTAAATATTTGCCCCATTTATATATATATATATTTCCATTTCGTTTTGTCCGTTTTTCTTTATTCATCTGTTGTTTAATAGACCTGGCGAAGTTTTCAATAGACTATAGTTGTTTCAGATAGCCTAATTTCATAAAAATATTAAAACATTATTTTACAGATAGATGTGAAGCTTTTTTTGCACGTTGTTTGAAAAAAGGTTTGCGGTTTTTGTCGAGCTTGGCATCGCCATAAGGCGAGACTTAGGTGTTACTTTTCCGGTGGCGGTGGCGGCGTGTCAAAATGTGAAAGTTTATGTTAAAGTAATGTATTTACTCCTTGATCAAAAACTAACCAGGTGAGACATTAAAATCCGTGGATTTCTTTATTTTACCTTAAAATATGCGCATTAATTGTATTCTGTTATTTTAAATGGGAATTTTTAGGGAATACTTTTCGTGTAATATTTAGGATTGATTTGGAATTCCCCTAATGCTATATATAACCAGAAGGTTTTTTTTTACTCGATGCTAAACGGAGTTTTCAGCGTTTCCAATTTGTTCGATTGTTATTCCTTTTTAACAATTTTTGTTTTGGCTGTCTCGTTTTGTATTTTATTGTATTTTTGATGATTTGGCTATTTCTTTAGTTTTACCTTTCCGGAGCACCCGGCCTCACTTCCTTGATTGAAGTTTACGTGTATAACTAAATTTGCCAGCTTTCAAAGTTTTTACTTTGTTTTTGGATTGTAATTTGGACAAGGTCTGGTATGTTTGTGGTTTATTGATTATTAAACATATTTTATTGTTCTAAATGAGTAATACAATTTTCTTTTAAATGTATAATAAGAAAAACAAAGAGATGAACAAGAGATAATTTCTTATATTAACCAGTCTCCTACTTCATTAATTACTGATATTAATAAATATGGTCGATGATCATCTTAAATACAATATAGAATAGAAGACGTAGCTTAAGATAAATAGATCAGAATAGAAAAGAAAATTTTTTTTTTTAATTTGTATTGTTCAAACGTAAAACTACTATATTGTAACGACAACTGCGGTAGCTCAGTTTGTAGAATACTTGTTCCGTAAGTGGGAGGTCGTGGTTTCTAACCCCGACCGGATCTGACCCAAGACTTGAGAGTAGGTAGTGACTTTTCTTTCGCCAAGCACTCGGCATAACGAAATGGAAGACACGATTCTTTCGGATTGGAACGAGGTCCCTGTCACGGTAGGTGTGGCACGATAAAGAACCCTGTTGTATAATGCCGTAAGCGCAACGCACAGGCAAAATTTCTGCACTTTCGCCTATAGCTGGCGACGTCTCGATATAAGTGAAATATTATTGACTTGGACGGTAAACGCCATTACTCAACTCAACTACTAGATCTATATTATAACATTATTGAAAGATACGTTTCACTTAGTGGTGATATTTGACTTTATTTTTTCCACACGTTAGAAAGAAAAAGCTGTTTACTCGCAATGTGGTTATTGGACGATCATGAAGGTTTAATACGCAAACGATTTAAAAGTTTGTGGCATAATTAGGTAGCTGAACTGTAACAAACCTGGATCCGATTTCATAATCATTCCTTAACAAAGATTTTCCTTTACTTAGATTTAGCAATTTTAGCAATTTCTTTCTGAGTTACATATAAACATTTGTGTTAAAACTAAATACAGATGTTACAAGCTTGAAAGTAATCTTCAAAATGACGCCTTAAATTACTAAATGTCTCAAAAATCAAAACAATTATTAAGGATTCAAATTTTGCCAGATTTAATTTAACGAAAATCTTAGTTAACGAATGCTTGTGAAACAGGGGCCTGTAGTTAACTTTTGCGTCCTAAACTCAGCAAGCATGTTTGACTATCAACAAAACATGTTGTCAAGGCAACTCAATATTTTTAAACTTATCAAGCTGTTAATTTAGTTATATACAGCATAAAACTTATTGCGATTTTCGTCTTTTGTAAAACGGGTTTGTTTAACATCTATCTGCATGTATTATAACGATACCTAAAAAGATTTTAACATCTTCTGATTTATCAGTCGATTCATTCTGCCATTAACCGCGTAAAAATATAAAAATCTTTCGCACTTAACTGGCGGTATATTTCGGACATCAACAGATAACGGTTCAAATTACTAACAAATTATATTTTTAAAATCTTATCGCCTTTAAATCTTTATTTATCCCATTAACAAATCCCCGGGTAAATAATAAATGATTTGATCACTTTAATGAGCGGTTAAATATCTTCTTTTTTATAGTCAATTATAGTGACCCAGTCATGGGCATCAACACCAAAGCCATTCCTATTTAGAAATTAGACGTCAATTTGTGAACTTATCTCCCTTGTTATTTACTTGATCATGAACTATGACCTCTTATCTGAAATACCCCCAGCATGGGAAAATATTGTTCGTGATATTTTTTTGCAAAATAACACAGTTTATAAAGATTTCAAATATTGACATGGTAGGTATAAATTATGTTGAACTTCGCACTTACGTTTCGGCGTTCGACTGCTATGAATCCCTGCGCCATGAACGTTTAATGCAGATTTTTTTATTTTTTTTAATTTTTTTTATATAAATATTTATGTCTTGTTAGTTGACAAAATAAAATTTACTTACAAAACATTTGTAAAAATACATAAGACTTGTTAGATCTTAACAGGCCGACACGAACCGCTCGAACCAATTTTATACATTTCAGAAACTGTGCGAAATTTAATATATTTAGTGCCTTATTTCAACCCCTATTTAAACTGTGGTATGATCCTAATTATTTATCTTTTCTCAATCTCTTGTTTTTAGGCATTTTTTTTATTATTTTGCATATTCCCAATTGTGTTGAAGGTTAAAACTACCATAAGCAATTTTTCTGTACTTTTTGCAATTCTAATGATTGCCTTCGCTATTCAAAACTGGGATCAGAGTTGAATATGAACCCATGGTTAATATTAAACTAACGTAACAAAAGAACGCCTAAACATGTTGCATGGATTGTTTCCGACCTTTTAATTTTTTTTTTCTAAATTTGTGGATCGAATTTTTAGTTTGTTTAATTTTAGTGTTTTACCTCGTTTAAATCTGAGCGGTCCTCGGTCCGCGATCCGTAAGTGCGCTAAGACCACTCTGCCTCCAAGAACCGTTCTAGGGTTGTATAATGAACAGTAAGTAGCAAATTACATGTATATTGTAATGAATTATTAACAAAAAATATCTTTTTTGTTGACAGATTTATTTAACTCGGTAATGGTATTCAGAACAACCACTTTAGGGACCTCACAGTCCCTGATATTAGATATTTCACAATCATAAGTGTACAACTTCGCACTGCAACTGTCATATACCATTTTTGAATTTAATCATAAAATACGTATAAAAATGTATATGACAATATACATGTATTATCATATACCATTTTTGAATGCATTTTGTGAATGAATTCAAAAATGGTATATGACACAACCAACAAACGGTAACCTGTCTTTGTTTTAAAACTATTTCCAACGTGGGCTAAAAAACGTTTTGTTAACAAACTTGTCAAAATGTGTCATCTTTTTAATTATTTATTTATAAATTATCTTTCAATATATAATTAAAAATATTTTCATAAATTTGACCTAAAATTCCTGGGTTACAACTGGAAGTCAAAATATTAATTAACTAAAAGCTTATTTGAAAGAATTTATTTACACAGTGTTAGCCTGAAAAGATCAGTATAATGGGACAATATCTGAAAACATCAACGGTTTAACCCGTAACGCAATTAAAGAGATTTATAGCACGACAACAAAGGGCGATAATTCGGTGCATTTAGCCATAAAATGGTTTATTTAAAATCTTTTGTTTTTTGGAAATCTTCATGAATTGAACTGTTTAGATATCAATAACTTGTACTATAGGGAATACTTATGATATGTTTACACATCGTTTAGGTTATATAGTTATAGCTGATTTACTTATTCTGTGGGGTATTGCGTGCAGGGTGTAGTTGGATATTCCACATTGAATGATTGAATATAACATTTTAGCACTGTATTTATTTAATTTTATGACATTTATTTTGTTTTTTTTTATGCAGATGTATATAAAAAAACTTTACCCTAGTGTTTTGTTTCCATATTAGGTGATGTGTGTTAGCTAAATATATTAAAGTAATTGGTAAATGAAAATTATATAATTCGAAATTATATATATATATATATATATATATATATATATAGAGAGAGAGAGAGAGAGAGAGAGAGAGAGAGAGAGAGAGAGAGAGAGAGAGTATATATATATACATATATATATATATATATATATATATATATATATATATATATATATATATATATATATAATTTCGAATTATATAGTTTTCATTTACCAATTACTCTCTCTCTCTCTCTCTCTCTCTCTCTCTCTCTCTCTCTCTCTCTCTCTCTCTATATATATATATATATATATATATATATATAAATATATATATATACAGAGAGAGAGAGAGAGAGAAGGAGAGAGAGAGAGAGAGAGAGAGAGAGAGAGAGAGAGAACACAGTGTGTAATGATGGTGTTTTACACCCCAGTCAAGATTATTTCACTTTTATCGAAGCAGTCAGTTCTGAAATGATGGAGGTAACCGGTAAAAACCACAACGACCTTCGTCAAGTAAATTGACAAACTTTAACACAAAAGCCTATCCTACGTACGCAAAAATAAGATAATTTACAATGAAGCCAGAAACTAGACGTTATAGCCAAAAATATTCTACTAATTAAACAGAATAAGACGTGTTCTACAAAACTTAACATCAATATTGAAATGGCCACAAGTCGAGTAATGTCATTTGACTCAATTTTTATATTTCAATTTTGTTCTTATACCCGAAAATAGCAAGTAATTAGACCTATGAATCTTTTAGCAATGTAACTAAATGGGGTTTAAATTCACGAAGAGATAGGTCACTAGAGATATTTGTAAGTTAACATAATTGAAGTGGAAGAAAAAATATTAAGCGCTCAAGTCAATGTAAAGGCATTAATTTCTCCGGATTTTTTTTTCAAAGAACCCATGACATTTTTCTAAATTCCGAGTGTTTTGTAAATGAACAAGCAATGCGTATTTTCAAGACTATGCCAGACAGCAATAGGGTTCCATCCACCGTTTGCCGAGACTAGGGAAGCAAAACACACCGAAAACTTGTAGGAACAATAACAAAAGTTAACTGAACAAAGTTTTTCATGGGATTAAGATTGGGTACATGTATTTCATTTTTGTGTAGGTTGTCTTCAAAATATAAACATATTTTTAAAAGTCTTTAAAAGTTAAGCATCTAAAATAAAACACAGACAAAACTTCCAGTGAACTAAACAGATAATAATGATATGAACAGCTTCGATTATTTTATAAATATAAACACTAAGTGTTATTGCTGTGAGTTGTGTTAAAAGATATCATCTGTAGATGCATCATCTGTTTACAGAATGACTACCGGATATAAATAAGCCAATAAGCCCAAAAGGAAACAAAACCAAACCAAACCAAATCACTCGGTACCATTTTTTGTTAATTTGAAGATGGCACGTTGATTATGATGTAAACATTGTTTTTTCATTGTGATATCCGTTTTCTGTTTTTCTTTCGTTGTAAAATCCGTTTTTCATTTGCTCTTGTGATATCTGTGTTTTTGTTGTTCTTTCGTTGTGATATCTGTGTTTTTGTTGTTCTTGCGTTGTGCTATCCGTTTTCTCTTGTTCTTTCATTGTGATAATCGTTTTTCTGTTGTTATTTCGTTGTGATAATGGTTTTTCTTGTTATTTCGTTGTGATAATCGTTTTTCTGTTGTTATTCCGTTGAGGTATCCATTTTTCTGTTGTTATTTCGCTGTGATAATCGTTTTTCTGTTGTTATTTCGTTGTGATAACCGTTTTTCTGTTGTTATTTCGTTGAGGTATCCGTTTTTCTGTTGTTATTTCGTTGTGATATCCGTTTTTCTGTTGTTATTTCGTTGTGATATCCGTTTTTCTGTTGTTCTTTCGTTGTGATTTATATGATAATTAAACAAAAAAATATAATAAAACAAATAAATAGATAAGATTGTCGATGGAGTATGACTTGATCTGATTTTGATAAAATGTAAATCAATTGATCAGACTTGCTTTGACACTTTATAGATTCGTGGTATATATATATATATATATATATATATATATATATATATATATATATATATATATATATATATATATTACAGATATAGTTAATTTTATTTTTATCTTTTTACCGTTTTTATCAGTTTTAATGCATTAAGGAACATTTATTGTAATGTTTTTATATCAGATAAATATAAAACTGATTTTCGTGTACTTACAAGTCTAAAAGACTAGGAATATTTATGTGATTTTTTTAAATCAGAGCAGGAATCTTTAGGATCTAATTCACAGCGTACAGTATGATATCGCCAGATGATCACAGGCAATTACGGATTATAAAATTTTTATCACTAATATAATGGCATATTTTGAAGAGAATTAATGTCTCGTGAAAACACCACCTCGTGTTTTATACCGGTGTACGGTTATCTTTATAAACCACTTCAAACAGCTTTACAAACACGACAAACCAACAAATTACAGGATATTTACCTTCAATGACAATGTGCTAAGTTGAGTATTTAAAAGTGATGAAATTGGATAGTTTTTGTTTTATTCTATGCCACCTGCAAAGTCAATAAGGTTTTAGAACGATTCTGAATTCACTCTTTAATAGCCGATTTTTTTAACAATTTGTTTGACATATAAATTTTATATAAACCGTAGTTTTCATAAATTATTAACGCTTAATTTGATTTCTTTTATCTGTTAAGTCATTTAATTCAGTTTTAATGTACCAAAAAATTTTTATGATTTGGGTTTTATGATTGGTTAAATATTTAGAATGTTGTGAAATTGACGGATCTAATTTCGCAGATTAGAATTAATTTGAATTACGTTTTAACAAGGTGAGAATTTTTCATGTATCACTAGGAAAAAAATCATAACACGTTTTTGTGTACCAGTTTAAACGTTTATGCGAACCAAATATTAGGCCTGACAAATAAAAATTGATTAGTGCCACCAGGGCCAACAAAACAAAACTTCAAACATTGTCTTTCGACGGATACCGTATGACGAAACTAAAACGTGTCAATATACCTGCTAGAATTATATTTTTGCTGTGTAATTTGAAAGCAGTTGGAACAAATTTTATTATATCTAATTGATTTCTTTTTTAAAATTTAGAACTCACAATACAGGGAATTTATCATTAAACCACAAATATTTTTTTTTGTTGTAATTTAATCAACTCTGATTGATTTTAAACTTAATAAATCGATACGTCCATTGCATTGAAATCATATATTGTTACAAGACCGAAATGTCCATTGCGTCTAAATCGATCGTAAGAATATTCGCTTTAAAAACACAAGAGCGACCTGTCACTGTGGTGATGTTCCATTGCGTCAAAATAGATCGTGAACACATTCGCTTTAAAAACACAAGAGTGACCTGTCACTGTGGTGATGTTCCGTTGCGTGAAATAGATAGTAAACAAATTCGATTTAAAATCACAAGAGCGACCTGTCACTGTGGTGATGTTCCTTTGCGTCAAAATAGATCGTAAACACATTCGCTTTAAAAACACGAGCGACCTGTCACTGTGGTGATGTTCCTTTGCGTCAAAATAGATCGTGAACACATTCGCTTTTAAAACACAAGAGCGACTTGTCACTGTGGTGATGTTCCTTTGCGTCAAAATAGATCGTAAACACATTCGCTGTAAAATCACAAGAGCGACCTGTCACTGTGGTGATGTTCCATTGCGTCAAAATAGATCGTAAACACATTCACTTTAAAAACACAAGAGCGACCTGTCACTGTGGTGATGTTCCGTTGCGTGAAATAGATCGTAAACAAATTCGATTTAAAATCACAAGAGCGACCTGTCACTGTGGTGATGTTCCGTTGCGTCAAAATAGATCGTGAACACATTCGCTTTAAAAACACAAGAGCGACCTGTCACTGTGGTGATGTTCCGTTGCGTGAAATAGATAGTAAACAAATTCGATTTAAAATCACAAGAGCGACCTGTCACTGTGGTGATGTTCCTTTGCGTCAAAATAGATCGTAAACACATTCGCTTTAAAAACACGAGCGACCTGTCACTGTGGTGATGTTCCTTTGCGTCAAAATAGATCGTAAACACATTCGCTTTTAAAACACAAGAGCGACCTGTCACTGTGGTGATGTTCCTTTGCGTCAAAATAGATCGTAAACACATTCGCTGTAAAATCACAAGAACGACCTGTCACTGTGGTGATGTTCCTTTGCGTCTAAATAGATCGTAAACAAATTCGCTGTAAAATCACAAGAGCGACCTGCCACTGTGGTGATGTTCCATTGCGTCAAAATAGATCGTGAACACATTCGCTGTAAAATCACAAGAGCGACCTGTCACTGTGGTGATGTTCCATTGCGTCAAAATAGATCGTAAGAATATTTGCTGTAAAAACACAAGAGCGACCTGTCACTGTGGTGATGTTTCTTTGCGTCAAAATAGATCGTAAACACATTCGCTGTAAAATCACAAGAGCGACCTGTCACTGTGGTGATGTTCCATTGCGTCAAAATAGATCGTAAACACATTCACTGTAAAATCACAAGAGCGATCTGTCATTGTGGTGATGTTCCATTGCGTCAAAATAGATCGTGAACACATTCGCTGTAAAATCACAAGAGCGACCTGTCACTGTGGTGATGTTCCGTTGCGTCAAAATAGATCGTGAACACATTCGCTTTAAAAACACAAGAGCGACCTGTCACTGTGGTGATGTTCCGTTGCGTGAAATAGATCGTAAACAAATTCGATTTAAAATCACAAGAGCGACCTGTCACTGTGGTGATGTTCCTTTGCGTCAAAATAGATCGTAAACACATTCGCTTTAAAAACACGAGCGACCTGTCACTGTGGTGATGTTCCTTTGCGTCAAAATAGATCGTAAACACATTCGCTTTTAAAACACAAGAGCGACCTGTCACTGTGGTGATGTTCCTTTGCGTCAAAATAGATCATAAACACATTCGCTGTAAAATCACAAGAACGACCTGTCACTGTGGTGATGTTCCTTTGCGTCTAAATAGATCGTAAACACATTCGCTGTAAAATCACAAGAGCGACCTGTCACTGTGGTGATGTTCCATTGCGTCAAAATAGATCGTGAACACATTTGCTGTAAAAACACAAGAGCGTCTGTCACTGTGGTGATGTTCCATTGCGTCAAAATAGATCGTAAACACATTCGCTGTAAAATCACAAGAGCGACCTGTCACTGTTGTGATGTTCCATTGCGTCAAAATAGATCGTGAACACATTTGCTGTAAAAACACAAGAGCGACCTGTCACTGTGGTGATGTTCCATTGCGTCAAAATAGATCGTAAGAATATTTGCTGTAAAAACACAAGAGCGACCTGTCACTGTGGTGATGTTTCTTTGCGTCAAAATAGATCGTAAACACATTCGCTGTAAAATCACAAGAGCGACCTGTCACTGTGGTGATGTTCCATTGCGTCAAAATAGATCGTAAACACATTCACTGTAAAATCACAAGAGCGATCTGTCATTGTGGTGATGTTCCATTGCGTCAAAATAGATCGTGAACACATTCGCTGTAAAATCACAAGAGCGACCTGTCACTGTGGTGATGTTCCATTGCGTCAAAATAGATCGTGAACACATTTGCTGTAAAATCACAAGAGCGACCTGTCACTGTGGTGATGTTCCTTTGCGTCAAAATAGATCGTAAACACATTCGCTGTAAAAACACAAGAGCGACCTGTCACTGTGGTGATGTTCCATTGCGTCAAAATAGATCGTGAACACATTTGCTGTAAAAACACAAGAGCGTCTGTCACTGTGGTGATGTTCCATTGCGTCAAAATAAATCGTAAACACATTCGCTTTAAAAACACAAGAGCGACCTGTCACTGTGGTGATGTTACTTTGCGTCAAAATAGATCGTAAACACATTCGCTTTAAAAACACAAGAGCGACCTGTCACTGTGGTGATGTTCCTTTGCGTCTAAATAGATCGTAAACACATTCGCTGTAAAATCACAAGAGCGACCTGTCACTGTGGTGATGTTCCATTGCGTCAAAATAGATCGTGAACACATTTGCTGTAAAAACACAAGAGCGACCCGTCACTGTGGTGATGTTCCATTGCGTCAAAATAGATCGTGAACACATTTGCTGTAAAAACACAAGTTCGACCTGTCACTGTGGCGATGTTCAATCGCGTCAAAATCGATCATGAGAATATTTTCAAATAAATTATCTGAAAGGATAATATTCTTGTTCTCTTGTTTTGTTTGCATGTTGTTGCTTTCATGCTCTGTTTGTTTTTTTAGATTCTTGTTTTTGCTTTGGTGTTTGTTATATTTCTTCCTTTTGGTGTTTGTTTTTGGCGTCTTGTGTTCTTATTCCGTTTTTCCTTCCTGTTCCTGTTTCTTCATTTTATTTGTGCGTATGTGTGTGTTTTGTTGTTTTTTTTTATGTCGCGTTATTGTTTTGTCGCGAATTTTTTCTCGGTTATTTTTGTTGTGTAATATTTCTTTTGTATGTGTTATTGTTATAGTGTTTCTTTTGTTTTCGTTGCCGTGTCGTAATTTTTTTGTTCGTTTTTTCGTTAACATGATCCGTTTTTTGTTATTGTTGTTGTTGTCGTATACTATTTCGTTTGTTTGTGTTGTCGTATAGTATTTCGTTTGTTTGTGTTGTCATGTCATATTTATTTTTTGTATCGTGTTTCGTGTTTCTTACGTTTGTAATGTCGTGTTGTTCTACTCTCCGACATGTATTTGTTCGTTTTTGAATTCATTTGACTAAAGTCAAAGTGCCTAGGTTCTTTCCCATTTAAAACAATTTACACCATGAAGCCTTAAAAATTTAACTAGCGCTATTTACAAACATTTCACAATTGGTCGTAAAACTTTATCAATTTTATAATCCAAAAATAGATTTTGGTGTGCCCTATTAAATGGTACTTAACATAAAAGGGCAAATGAAGCGAACCCAGAATGGCACAATATTGACACGTTATCACTCTGAGATTGGCGGTATGATAAGTCTCAAATCAATCAGATGACGCGTTTGCTACCTTGTTTATAATCGAGCTATATATGAGCATTTATCTATGTTTTGATATAATCTAGTTATAAATATATAACACTTATCTGACGGCATGGCTCGTCTTGTCATCAGTTATTACACAGTCCAAAAATCCTTTTTAGTCAGGTATCAAGGATCAGCGTATGAACTAATGGGCCATTAGTTAAACTTAATATACTTTATGCTTCAATCTATAGGTTTGAACTTGTTAATAATCATTTAATTCGTGTTTAATACGGATGTTTCGGGTTACGCGCTCTCGTATCTTTGAAGATAAAAAGTGTCTACGGCATGTAACAAAAGTTCCACAAGGTCACTTCCGGTACTACGGGTTACGTGTAAACAAATCAGTCCACTAGTTCAAGCGCCGGGATTATTCAAAGATATGTGCTTGCCGTGATGGAATTTCGGTTTAAACTATGAGAGAACAGTTTTCTACCATCTGTTGTGCTAGAATTATCAAAGAGCGCACGAAAATGCAAATAAATGGTTGGTCACTGCCATACACGTTATTAATTTCTACCCGATTTCGTTTAACATTGGTTACTTTTGTACAAGCTGGATATTTATTTATTGCAGTCATTTTATTTCCCAAATTGTCCAAGAAATCGTGTTTAACCAGTTCCAATAAAGGGCTGTGGATCAAGTATTGATTTAAAATTTATCTGATGTGATTTAATTGTCCAAATATGTAGTCAACTTCCAATTTGAATATAAATTCTGAATTAACATCTGGATAACTTTCTTCATTAAGATTCTTAAAAGTAGTCCCAACTAGTATTTGTCTAATAAGCAATATGTGTCAAAATGGATATAATCACCTGGTCTCATATTAAAACCTTATATTTTCAATGCCTGCTTTTTCAACATTTTTATATATTGCTAGAGATAATTTGATTAAAAACTATCCACTTTGGATTTAATTGTGAATCACAAGAAATGGAATCTTTTGTGAGATCTATCTTTCAGAAACAGCTCAGGTATTGTAACTGAAAAGTAATATATATTAGACTTGCTTGACTTACACAGGATTCCAAATGGACCAATAAGGCATGCAGTCAAGACTCAATATGAAACCTGACTAATATTTTCTGATATTTTCAGCTACTTTTTGGCCTTTATGAGTGAATTAAAACAATAACTTTTAATATATTTCTTTAAAAATCTTAAAATAATGTCATACTTTACAAAGACAAGTTAATCTCAGTTTTATTGCTTTATCCAAGATCATTCGTCTTAAAAAGAGACATCATAGTAGATGAAATGGAATAATTTTGCATAAACCTGCTGTCTTAATGACAAAATAGTTATTTCTTACTTAACACACCCATTGAGATGGAGCATCTATAGAACTTTTATCAAAGACCACAGGCTTATTCTCATTATAGAATGCTTTTTCTTTAGTCACTGGACACAGAATCCAAGTGGTTACAGCAATAATAACATGAGCCTCAATCTAATTTTCTCCCCATTGTGGCATCCATTAAAAATGACTGAAATTAAGAACATGTTTTTCTTGGTATAGGCCTTTACTGCCTAGCTTGGTACCAGCATTATGGACTGTGGGTCTACAATGCTTATCTTCTACATTGTAAACAAGTTAAACTCTCTAAAAGTCACTTTAAGTATGCACTAGTACAAAGCAGCTCATAAATACTTGTGTAATCATGTACATAGTAAAATTGTTCTATGAACAATACTTGAGATTAGCATTTTTTATTTGTTTTGTTAAGAATAGCTGAAAAATTGCTGATGCAAGGTAAACAATTTCAGTTGATTGGGATCTAAACCAAGGCTGAGAGATGGCCGAGAGATGCCCCTCTCAAAGGAGAAGATTAAAGTTTACAAACAGATAAAAGCTTTGCCATGCTATTCATTCTGATGGCTTTTACCAGTTAAAGAACAACAACAACCATCCAGTGATTTTCTAGCAAAGTGTGCTATATTTTTAAAGAGATATAATATATCCGAAAAATGTGCACAAAAGTCTGATGGCTTTTACCAGTCAAAGAACAACAACAAACATCCAGTGATTTTCTAGCCGAAAAATGTGTACATTTCTATATGCACAAAAGTCTATCTTTAGATGTCATATAATAAATCATATGTTGACAACATCTTTTATCTGCCACGTGTTCTTTTAATGTCAATGTTTCTTTGACTGGAATACTCATTCAGATATACACATGCAAATCTAAAATTAAAAAACAAAATATACCATGTTGTTATTAGTATGCTATTGAATGGATAAAAAATGACATACATATTTAGCATACACATATTTATTTACACTAGGCACATTACCAAGTAGATTAATTCTACTCATCATTCTTGAATACTCTTAAATAGTCAAAATGTAATTTTAAAATACAAAAATCATAGGAAATTACACCTTTTTATGCTAAAATACAACTAAATTGGTGCTGAGTACACAAAAAACTGATTATATCACAAAGTGCCAAGTAGTCTGAAAAATTTTATCTGATCTCTGTTATACCAATCTGTGTAAACAGATATATTCTTATCACAAACTGGTCCAAAAGGGGCTTCCAATTAAACAGATGACATTGTAAACTAATTTGTCTGTGTAGTGACATTGTCCTTACTTAAGGCTTAGGAACCCACTGACTATAAGGCACATTTTCCCAATGACTGTATCATTAATGTTAAAAACTCCAGAGTCCAGACTATGGTTTTATCAAATTGGTACTTATCTCAGTTTTTGAGACATGAAGTGACTAATACCAGAAGTACAAGATTCCCTATAAAAGGAATCCTATCACACAGTATCTGGTAAACCATCAGTATCTGGCATCAATTTTGCAACTGGGTGCAATCAAGCAATGTAATATCATGACACAAAGCCTGACTGGATTCTGAACCCACAACCCTCAGCAGTGTCTCCAAAAATCTGATAAAACCAAGAGAATACAGTTCTTTCACAAAGAAATCTTCACTAAATAAATTTCCAATTTACATAAGTTAATATTTATTTTATACTTAACTTAAAGTCAGTCTGTTATTTCTTTGGTACTGTAGATAACATGATATTCTACTGCTCTATATTTATGAGCTTGAAATATGCAAAATAAAACAGATGTGTCAATGCAAGCTGATCAAATGTCACTATGGCTTGTCAGATTCACAACAGTCTTATTTTGCAATTTTACATACAGTAATCAGGTACACATTCTATAAGAAAAACAAAAACACAATCAACATGTAAATGTAAATCACTAATATATATTTTATGTTCAAGCAGTATATAGGACTTTTACAAAAGTGTTTTGAAATTATTTAGCAAATGTTAGGAACTACTGATTAAATATCAAGCCAATATACCCAAGCATTGTTCCCCCTAAAAGGGTTTTCAAATTTCAATAAACAATTTGTCCTTATCATCTTGAACAATATAAAGACATTTCTTAAGTCAAATAATTAAATATATACAACATAATAGGTTTGCAAACAGTATAGTAGCTCAATCTATGTACGGTTACATTATAACTTTGAATTTTGGTAAGACTAAGTCCCACTTTGACAACAGTTTTCAAGGAAATAAATATTTAGATTAATTGACATACCAAGCAATTCTGGTACTGTGGCGAAAATATATTAAGTCAACAAATTATTGAGAAAAGTTTTTGGTTTCTGGTCCATTCTCATATATTACGCTACGAATACCCGTCACGTTCGTATTCAACTTGAATTTCAAGCTACGGTATGACCAATATCAGGTGTCATTTGTGCAGCTGAACACATATAAAATATTGGACTTTTCTTTTTCTGATGCATTGAGAATTAAATGAACTTATAAGGCTAGATTCAGTTCAATTTTACCGTAATTATTACTTACCAAGCTATTTTTTCTCGTTTTAATGGTCAGCTGATGTGTATTGCCTCCAAACCGGACATAGGCATGAGGAACCAAAACAGAAAATCACGTGATTTTTGGCATATATAATATCCGGAACTGGCCCGGAAAACGGTAACCCGAAACATCCGTATTACTTTGTGATTTTAACTGAATGTACTAAAAATCTAAGCTTTTCAAAGCCGGTGGTTTGATAACACTCGAGTAAGCGTTGGCGGTGTTCTGAACTTTTCAATGAAACTCTGTTTATATACGCATTTCAGTAATATGAGTTGAGCTGAGTAATGTTGTTTAATGTCCAAGTCAAGAATATTTCACTTATATCGAGACGTCGTAACAATAGAGTTGAGTTGAGTTGGTGTTTAACGTCCCAGTCAAGAATATTTCACTTATATCGAGAAGTTGCTAGCTACAGGCGAAAGTGCGGAAATTTTGCCTGTGCATTGCGCTCATGGCATTATGCAGCAGGGTTTTTTATCGTGCCACGCCTACTGTGATATGGGACCTCGTTTATTTTTCAGTTCCCATCCAAAGAACAGTGACTTTTCATTTCGTAATGCCGAGTGCTTGGCGAAAGAACAGTCACTACTCACTTTCAAGTCTTGAGTCAGATCCGGTCTGGGTTCGAACCCACAACCTCCCACTTACGTCAGTAATAGGAGTGTTAAGCTAAAGTCAAAAATCGTTTACTATTTCATGGTTGTCAATTCAGGGATGATAAGGACCACCGGAAAAAAAAGACCATTGGAAAACGAAATGCCATGTGCTGGTTTTGAATTTCAATTTAAAAATAATGCATTCAAAATCAGCACATGGCAGAACTAAACACTGTAACACGCCAGATTCTGTCACGAGTTAAACAAACCCGGTTGTTTAATTTTAAAAACAATCGTTTTCAGATACATTGAACTAATCTTAATAATAAATACTTTTTATAAAAAGAAAAAAATCAATCTGCTTTTTCTGTCATTTTTCCCAAAATCAAAGTATGGTTTTCAGGTTGTTTTCTTTGACTTTTTAAAACTCTGTATAGCCTACTTACAAAACATCTAAAATCTTGAAATACAACTAAAGCTTTTTGATGGTTGAAAAGGGAAAAATACTTTTTATCAAATATGATAATTATGAATCGTTTTCACTCGTGCCTATTAGAATCGTTTTAGCTCGTGTGCCTATTAGAATCGTTTTCGCTCGTGCCTATCAGAATCGTTTTCATTTAAAGCATTATAAAAAAGAATCGTTTTCATTCGTGTGCTTTTAGAATCGTTTTCACTCGTGTGCCTATTCATAATTTATTAAACAAACTTACTTGTTAGCGTTCTTCAATATATATTTTAAAAGCATTTTTGTTTCATTTTTCATGAGTGTTATTTCTACCTCTGTCGATGAAAAGAGTGTTCTCCGTCCGTGTATATAGGTTTCCTATTTAATTTGCGTTGGATTTCAGTAAGGTTCCGTTGCACTAAACGTACTTTTGGAGTCACAATGCGTTGTTTAAGGACAAACAACAAACCTTCGATGAAACACACACATGCTGCAAGATATAAGTTTTAATACGACCTCTTTCTTCTTGTTATTTAAACTTTATTTTTTTTAAACGATTTAGAAACAAGTTGTGCAACTTATATTAATCTAGCTCGTTGGCCCGAATTGTGGCGGGCGTGAGGTCTTATTGTGGGAGGAAAACCGGAGAACCCAGAGAAAAATCCACGTGCTCAAGCAGGTGACCTCATACCTTATCACATACGACGCTGGGAATCGAACCCCGGTCGCATTGGTGATAGGCGGAAGCGCTAACCACTGCGCCACTTGAACACCCACTGAACACTACGGTGGCTCAGTTGGTAGAGTGTTCGCTTCGTATGTGACTGTTCTTTCGTCGCGCACTCGGCATTTAGAAATGAAAGTCACAGGGTCAATCGGAGAACGTCTAAAAAACTGATGCCGCGTGTCCGGGCAAACGTGGCACGTTAAAGAACATTTCCTTAAGCGCACTGTAAAAGTTAAAATTTCTGTCACTTTCCCTATAGCTGGTGATTCTCGATACAAGTGTAATATTCTTGACTGGGGGGTGTCAAAGCCCATTAAATCAATCAATTAATCAATTTTCTTCCTCTTCTTTATTACTTCTTCCAGACTACTATCGTGGTATCTGTTGAGTTCTCGTCCATTTTGTGGAAGAACAGGAATTTTATGACAAATTAAAAATAAGATAATGTTGGTCCTGTTGCAAAGCAATGGGAAGTTTTAAATGAAACTCACTGATGATATCCTTTGAAGTTGTGAAGCCACAGGGAACTTATGAGGGAGGAAAACTTTGTCTCAAACAAAATATGGCGGCATAATGGCATATTAAACTAAAAACAACAAATTCTGTAATGGTGTTTTTTAAAAAGTTTTATTATTATTATTATTATTATTATTTTTTTTTTTGGTAATTTCATGTTTGTAGAATATCATTTTAGGCCTCACGTCGTATGGCTGCAGTTACACTTCATCCTAACTACAAGTATTTTAAAATTTTTACAAATAGTTTTTCGTTTTGAAAGAAGATTCTCCGTGAAGTGAGCTGGTGCACGTATTTGACCCATATTTGACACGGCAAATTTAGTACCTAAATATAGGGATATACCAATATGCATTATTAAACACAAAATTTGTGTATTGTACATTTTTTAAGATAAAAGCCAACTAGAAAATCATTTTCATTGCAATATATTTAGAGAATAAATTGTTCCTTTCAATCTTTTATTTCAAACAGACAGATAAGTTTATATACAAACTAGTTATATAATTTATATCTTTAATTACATAACCGTGCTCAAAATTACAGAACTAAAATACTGATGAAAGATATTTATAAAATAGTTTATCTATCATAGAGCTCGTGGGAAAAATATTTAACAATATAAGCTTTGTTTTTTAATTGTTTGATAAGTATTAATATTAGAATAATTATGATCAGAATAATTATGATCAATTTAAATTATTTGGAACGTCTTTTGATTTTTCGAACTCGTAGTTATTTATACTTAAATGCTGTCAAAGAAAGATTATGAAATATTTTATTGGCACAATCATGGGCGTAATACTTTTAATAGAAATTATATCTTATCAATAAACAATTATGTTGTGTACATCGTTTAATTGTGTAAATGCGATCATTGTGTGTGACTTCCGTTATCGGTTATAAAAATCAATTTACTGCGGTATTAAATTTTAAATTATCTAGAAGTGTCATAAAATTTAATTTTTAAAAGACCTGTTTTCTTTGGCTCCACTTGAACGTTATTAAAATCACATATCTTTAGATTAATATTTAATTAAATAATTTTCTTTAACATTAGTAAATCACTCATAATCCATCTATAATAACATTAATATAATTACGCGCGCGCTTATTCAGAAAAGATGAAAAAGTGTCATTTAAATGGACTCGTAAATTATTGTAATTCCTTGAAGCAGATGTTTTCTCTATTTTTCAGCAATGTCGACGAAAAGCAGAGCGTTGGTTAAATACTGTGAAGTTGCGTGACAAACTCGTTTAAACGTTAACTCGAACACGGCCTTAAAATCTCTTTTTTGTGATAAATAAATCTCTATTGTTTGTAGCACTACTCCTATATAAATTTTTACTGATATCACACTATCTTTTTACAACAGCTTTTCACGGACGGAAACACGCATTTTAAACAGAAAGAAACTAACATCATAACACGTCTAAGGTTAAAAAGCCCCTGAATAGCTAATCTCTTTATTGGCAGATAATTCAATAACGTGTGAATTAGTCTCCATTGTTTGTGTCTGACCCTATCACAGTCATCAAATTATGGGATCATGAAAGAGATAATATCGACATTGATAACTCCGGAAAACCGAATAAACCCGTAAGATATAAACAAAGTGATGTGTAAATGAAAAATAGGAAATGATTTAACTACAGTATGAAACAATCAATTCCCGACATTGATACGGAATGGTAGGCGGCATGTAGTGTTTCATTGTCAAACGCCCCATCAGTGACGATTATAATCCTTTAAAAAAGAACGATCCATAACTATTTCAATTATAAATGTTTAGTCAAAGTATAGATTTCTTTTATTTTAAAATATTTCCTTTCAGGTATTCAAAGATTATATAAAACTACAGAAAAAAGATAATTAATGATTTTTCTGATAGGTTTGATGTTGGATTCCAGAAGGAATAAGATTTATTATAAAGTTAACACAAACATACCAGTCCATGTCAAAAACAAAATCCCAAAACAAGGCAGCGATTTGAAAACATGCCAATTCATTTACACACGGGGGCCTCGGTGGCCGAGTGGTCTAAAGCGAGCGCTTAAGGATCACCGCCTGGGTTCGAATCTCACTCAGGACAGATCTTAGTGTGAAAAGTTTGTCATTTCGCTTGCCGAAGGTCGGTGGTTATCTCCGGGTACTCCGGTTTCCTACATTATGCCAGAACTGACCACCTTGAAATAAGTGAAAAAATCTTGACTGGGGCGTTAAATACCATTACCCCACTCCACTCCACAACATTTACACACGTGAACTATCATTTAGGATGTGATGTTAGGTGCTCCGGAAGAGTAACACCCCCTGTCTAGCTAGCTACACCCGTCACGTGAAAAAGCAAATTCGAGAATGAAAGGAACACGGAACTAATAGACGAATAAATATATAAGTTTGGATACAGTGACTTCAGACTTACAAACACTATTTTAATGACGGCAACAAATTTTTAAGGGCCTTGATAATCCTTATGATTGCGATATCCCTGAGTCAATAATTTAATTGTAAGCAGTTTGCTTTGCTGTAGAAAGTCCTCATAATGGGAAAAAGCTCTATCATACCATATTTATTGTAAAACAATTACACCATACGCAGGAAAAGCAGGAATATAACTGTAAAGAAATGGAAAGTTGCAAAAAAAAAAAAAAAAAAAAAAAAAAAAAAAAAAAAAAAAAAAAAAAAAAAAAAAAAAAAATCGAAGTGATCACGTTTGTCGTTAAGCTTCAGATGTAGCTTTTCGTCGGTAATTAAGATGAGTCCAACTATGAAACGCTGTTCTATACAATGTTGACATTAAATGCACTAAACAAGCTTATAAAACCAATGCATTTAAGGTTTATTGCTAGGGGCGTCTAAACACTAGCAATTGCAAAGTGGTTACGGCGTTTACCTGCAAAGCCAAAAGCACCTTACAGCTGTGGGTTAGAACCTCAATTAGGAAATAGTTATATTCCTTGTCATAAAGTTTGACTGGTTGACTCGGTACCAGTAAAATGACCTGAGTGGTCAGCATTGTGTATCTGGGACATTGTGGAAGAGTGTACTTAGATTCTAAATGTCATCACACGAACTGAACCACTGCGGTAACTCAGTTGGTAGAGTACTCGCTCCGTAAGTGGGATGTCGTGGGTTCGAATTCAGACTTAGTCTGACCGAAGACTTGAAAGTGGGTACTGACTGTTCTGTCACAAAGCCCTCGGCAACACGAAATGTAAGTCACAGTTCATTCGGATGGGAGTTTTTAATAAACGACGTCCCGAGTCACGGTAGGCGTGGCACGATAAAGGACCCTGCCAATGCCATCAGCGCGATCAACAGGCAAAATCTCTGCACTTTCGCCTATAGCTGGCGACGTCTCGATAAAAGGGAAATATTCAGAACGTTAAACATCATCATTCAACTCAACTCAACTCGTTACACGAACCTTCTAGTACAATGCAGATCAGTAATGCATTCAATCTCCCACACATCCTACACGTGTTAAGATTGATCCCTGTAAAAAATAGAAATATCTTCTCTTTGCAAATAAGGCAAAAATTGCTGCTGCAACGTAATACCACAATCAATGAACCAGCTAGTAAAAATCTTTAAAAAAAATATCAAGCTACTATTTTTAAATAAATTGAACAATTTAATATAAAAAAAATTAAAGTTACAATTTTGAATGCGCATGTTATGAACATTTCTTATAAACACATTATATTGTATATTCTAACCAGAGCCCAGAAATATAATGTTAATGAAAAATACATCTACCCCAAGTTTAATCAAAAACATTAAAGAAAGTAAACACAAAAAATATAAATAAATAACAAATATTCTGTAAAACGGTATATTGACTCAAGTCGGTAGAATTTTCTACGGGCACTCCTGTTTCCTCTATCATCCCAAAAATAACAATCTCGATTTAATTGAAAAAGCTTGACCAAATCGTAACGAACTTAGCCATTTTCTTTTACCTAACTGATAAACAGCTTATACCGATCGGTAATTTTTTGACGCTTGTTACTTTAATATTTAATAGTGGTATAGTTGTTGAACAAGAATTCTACGGATTTATATGTCTCATCTGGTTAGTTTTTGATCGAGTAGAAAATAAATTACTTTAACATAAACTTTTACATTTTGACATGCCATCGCCGCCGACGACACCGGAAAAGTAACACTGATGCCAGGCTCGACAAAGACTGCGTAGTTATAATCTAATCGCAACATCCGGTATACGATTATACAAAAAGTAAGAAAAAAAGGTTCTAAAACGGTTTTCTGTATCAGAACCAAATTATCTAGCCAACCAACTTCCGTTTAATTGAAATTGTCAGTCAATTATTATTATTTTTGGATATATGTTAAAGAAAAACATAATAATAATAAAACAACAATAATAATAATAATAATAATGATGATGATGATGATAATAATGATAATAAATAATAAATAAATAGATAAATAAGTAAAAAAAAAAGACAAAAGCAATTTACTGTTGAGACAATAAAATTAAAACATAAAATTTAACCGTGATCGTATTTCTCATGAATAAAATACGACGGAATCATTCAGGCAGTGCAGATAAGTATACCGTTAAGTCATCAACAGATTAAGTGCTTTTAATTTCGCACTTGAGTTCAAACAATTTATTCTTTATCAATGATTTACTAATCACACAAAATGTCAATCGTCTTATTTTTCGAGATAATCGATGATGCAGGCTTTTGTGGTTCTCCTTGTACGAGATTCCATGTCGGTGTCATCAACCTGGTGCATTAAAATACAAATATTTATTTTCAAGCTGAAGAGTTCATTAATAACTAAATTGTCATAAAACTGATCTTTTATTTGCAACGCATCGCTGAATCCGTTCGTTGAATTCTCAGTTCATTTCTAAAAGATAACTGTTATTCGAATTCTGGAATGAGACTGGATTGAGCGAAAGCATTTATTTCGTTGTGGAATATCAACAAACGTGCTTTGTACTTCATTGTAATTATGATAATTCTAAGACTTCTATGCATGGTATATAAATGTCGACAAAAATAGACTAGTTTTTTGGGTTAATTTGCCACTGTCATATATCGTCTTTTACAACTATAAGAACATATGTGGTAATACTGGTCTTGGAGATAGTGGGCTTGTATGCCTTAAGTAAAGTCCGTTTACGCCTGACAGCAAACTTGGAGAATGATCCGGAAATGATGGCCAGTACGGATTGGACATCATCATTCGTTGAACGCTTGCATAGTTTCCGGCTTCAGCCAATAATTCTAAACCTACAGCTGTTTGTCTTTTCCATTTCGTTCTGTAATACGAAATGAAAACGTCATTAGAAAATTGTAGAATTTAAATGACTTATACAAATTAATCATTCTGTCATAAAGCTTTTTTTAAAAATGCTATTGTTAAATACATTTAAAAATGCTTTTGAATGTATTAACGATAAAATCTAAAAAAAATGCTTTATGACAGTATACATACATACATTCATACATAAATACATACATTTTTTCGCCAACATTTTTGTATTATAAAAATGGTTTGGTCGTCAATCGAGGTTGACTGATATAACTTATAAAGAACTTTGATAAATTGACTTAAAAAATATTATTTTGTTTATATAACTACTTAACAAAATCCACTTACAACATGTGATTCTAACGAGCACCTGTAGCAGAACAATTATCCAATAAATCATCAACAATCAACGACTCAGGGAAAGACAATAAAGAATCACACCTTTAATTTCTTTTATACCAATTCATTATGCTACCATTCTACACAGACCAAGAATCGCCATGAATCGATACATTTTTAGATTCGTAGGTGATTCGTTATCAGTTCGTACAGTTCGTATCTAATCCGTAGTCAGTTCCTGCAATTCTTGAGCAATGGGAAATTCGTAGCCAAAATTTTGAGCTGTTTAAAATTTTTGCCACGAATTCCCATTTCCAAAAATAGTTGTTCGTTCGTAACAAATTCGTAGTGTATTCTCAGTTACCTTAACTGAATCTTATTCAAATCGTGGGTATTCTTAGATATTCTTAACTCACGAATCCAGAAATGTATCAATTCGTGGCGGTTCTTGGAATTCTTGGTCTGTTTGGAATAGTACACAAGTATCCGACACTTGCTACTAGTTTAAGTACCATAATTGTCTTATGCCTCTCACCGCAGAAGCTCTAATCTCGCTTAAGCATTTCTTAATCAAAATTTATCTGTTATCTGCATTTTTCCAAGTAATCCGGTTTTCGTTAGTATGTGTAAACTACCTCGATACAAGTGAAATAATTCGGACTGGGTGTACAGCAATAATAGTAATAATAATAATAATAATAATAATAATAAAAACTGATAGAAACATACCTTCTGTTTTGGTACCATGTTTTAACTTGGGTATCAGATAAATTTAACTTGGCTGCTAGCTCCATTCTGTCTTGAACACTAAGGTATTTTTGTCTCTCAAAATTTTTCTCCAAACAGTTCAGTTGATGGTCAGTGAAAGCCGTTCTGGCTTTCCTTGGTTTCTTTGCTTTTGAGCTGTATAAAGAATGACCACTTCCGTCAACGGATTTTTCATCTGGAATAAATATTTATTATTTAGTAATCAACATTTAAACTTAAAAAATAAAAATATTAATGAATGTTTTTTGTTAAAACAAAATTATTTCTAAATCTTATTGTACCGTTTTTGTTAAAAATAATTAGTTTTTAAAAACTTTCTTCTATTTAAACAGCTAATGTATTCAACATAAAAACTTACATGCACGAAATAAAATTTTAACAAATAAATCTTTGGTTCCATTAGTCTCTTGCTTGTTCTTTTATAAAAAAAATTCCGATTTTCTTTATTTTTAATTTTTTTGCTACATTGATTTTCTGTTTTTTTCTCTTGTTTTCTAGACACATTGCTTAACTCAATTCTGAATTTGTTTTACATTTCTTCTGAGTATAACTTATTCTCATTTGTTTTTGATTATATTTTTTAATTTAATTCAATTTTTTTTGTGTTAATATCCAATATTTGAGTGAAAAATTAAAATTTTAAAAACTAGACTGCATTTATCATTTTTTAAAAATTTAACTGGTATTTGTGTTATATTTTTAATAAAATATATTCCTTTTGAATTTTAATATTAATACATTCAAAAAGTGAAAAATGTTAAAAATGCAACTGTTATCAAATCGTATTATATTAATGCACTTTGTTTTGAGTGAAGAAAGCCAATTCAACAACTATTATATTTTTTATATCTCCTTTGAACATATCTCTGAAAATGACTTTTATTTTGTAAATAATGAATATTATTCTATTATCATTATTATTATTTTATATTTTACCTTTCAAGCTCTCTGCTGAGTCTGACAATGACTCTTCGTCATCCGATACATAAGAATGTGAGCTATCGTATAACTGTGTACTGATTCTGGACACCGTTTCTTTAGAATTGTTTTGCGTTAAGCAGTCTCTATGCTTTTTTGTATCTGATAAAATGTCTGTTATTAGAAAAGAAGGCCTTTGACTCTGTCGTGGGTATTTGTAATCACTTCGTCCACAGTCTTTGCAATTTGAATTAGGACCCAGTGTACCTCTATCACAATGTAAACGGCTGTCTTTTTCACTGTCGCTATCAACATTAATATTCAAATGTTCATTCGAATCAGTGCGGTATTTCTCCATCTTTAGCCAATATTTCATTCCAAATATTCAACCTTTTATTCCTTCTTCAATAAACCAAAATAAGAAATTCTTCACAATAACATATGAATTGTTTTTAAAGATCTTGATTCGGGAGAAATCTTTTCCTATTAAATGTACGCCAAATGAATTTAAAAAAATAAAAATATATATTCTGTTTGCAAACTTTACTTTTCTTTAGAACGAATGTGTACACAAACACGCCAAAAATAATATTTTACAAAAAGAAGTTATACCACCCATATATTTATATACGGGTAGCCAATCAAATTCCGAGGGCGTGGCGTAAAAACAGGTGAGATTTAGCAGGTAGGGAAAAATCGTCATTAACGGTTTTGAATGACACCTTAAATATGCACAGTAATTGTTCTGCATACAATTATAAGTCCACAGTATAATTACACGGTCCACTAAGAATCAAATTATGGTTAGAAAATAAAATATCTTTTAACCAAGATAGATTTCAAATACTAAAAAATAAATTTAAAAAAAGGTGAAATGTGTCTAAAAGTTAAGATTATTTTAAAGCATTATAGATAAAGATTAAAAATGACAACACGGTAATTATTTTTTAAAATTTTTTCTTCACATCTGCATTTCTGTTTGATGACTGGATCTCTAATTCTATGTTTAACAAGAATTATCATGTAAAAAAGAAATAATTTGGCAAAGCAATTACTCTTTAACACATCTTTTTAAGCTGTAGATCAATGAGTAAGTGACAAGGAATCTTTGTATAACAGAATTAACACCAATAGATATGTGTAATTATTATTTTTTTGTTTCGTCTTTTACTTTCAGTTCAAGTTTGTTTGTATTTGTCCTTCACTCGATGTGTGATATCTTGTTGATTTTATCGATGAGATCAAATATGAATCATTGCGTCCAATAAAAAACTACGATTATAAAATAGTCATAATTGTAATAATAAATAAAAGGTTTAAATATCACTATAGAAATGAAATTTTAAAAATTTAGTCAATATATTTTTTTATTTAAAATGATGTTAAAAATGCTTCATGTTGTTTCATCTGCTCTGCATCACAGTTCAATGCACTTTTTGTGAAAAAAAAGAAAAAAGAGATTTTATAACAATGATAATATAATTGCATGTTTTTTCAAAAAAGAGAATTTTTATTATTATGATTCATCCAATTTTAAAAATTTAAACAAGATTTTGTAAATTTCAAAATTTGTGAAATTTTGAGATTGTGAATCATCGCTTTTCTTATGAAGACATAAACGTATGTAAAAAAAATTATGGTTTTTAAAATGTAAATGTGCGTTCTGAAATTTTGGGGATTTTGAGATCAGAGGACCACAGATCATTATGCATTTTTATTGTTATTTACTATAATTTTGAAAAAAAATCAACATACCTGTAAGTAAGTTGCATAAAAATACATATGATAAAAATATTGAAATTTGTTTAATTCCTTCGATTTTTCTGCAACTTTGAATAAAATTAGATGAGGCAATACAATGTCTTTGTATGATTATATGTAATATGGAATAGTTTCAGAGTTTCACACACACACACACACACACACACACACACACACACACACCAATATAGAAAATCCACAGAAACCTTACACAAAGTCAATATTAAGACTATATTTTTTTCAAATAAAATATTGCTGTGAAATTGATTGTGTTGTCTTTTGGTAATTTGAGTTCTTAAAACAAAATTATTCTTAACAAAAGTATTATAAATTTGCAAGGTAAAGATTAGGGTTAGGGTTAGGGTTAGTCTAAACCTAAACTGCATGCAGTTGTTAATTAATGTGATAATACAGTATTTGATAAATTTATTATTTTTTTCATTTTCCTCTATTTTCTTTCTCTTTTTTATTGTACAACAGTATATTATGTCATATATTGTTTTCAAGGTTTTTACTTTATTTTTTTGGGATTGTGATGTGGAAATTGACTGGTATGTTTGTGTTTTGGTATTTTGATTTGGACATGGACTGGTATGTTTGTGTTTTGGTATTGTGATTTGGACATGGACTAGTATGTTTGTGTTTTGGTATTGTGATTTGGACATGGACTGGTATGTTTGTGTTTTTGGGATTGTGATTTGGACATGGACTGGTATGTTTGTGTTTTTGGGATTGTGATTTGGACATGGACTGGTATGTTTGTGTTTTTGGGATTGTGATTTGGACATGGACTGGTATGGTTGTGTTTTTGGGATTATGATTTGGACATGGAATGGTATGTTTATGTTTTTGGGATTTTGATTTGGACATGGACTGGTATGGTTGTGTTTGGGATTGTGCTTTGGTCATGGACTGGTATGTTTGTGTTTTTGGGATTGTGATTTGGACATGGACTGGTATGTTTGTGTTTTTGGGATTGTGATTTGGACATGGACTGGTATGTTTGTGTTTTTGGGATTGTGATTTGGACATGGACTGTTATGGTTGTGTTTTTGGGATTGTGATTTGGACATGGACTGGTATGGTTGTGTTTTTGGGATTGTGATTTGGACATGGACTGGTATGGTTGTGTTTTATGTATATATTATAATAAAATAGGTTCAATTTTTATAATTTTGCTTTATCGCATTTTGTTTTATTTTTCTTCTCCTTTTTGTAGCACAAAAATATAATATGATAATATATTTCTGACGGAAAGCACGTGTAATTTTAACATAATTCATCAACAAATACACACTTTCCAATTATCTTTGTTCACGAATAAAATAAATAAAAAATTAAACAAGTTCCAGAGAAATGTCTCTTTTTTATTTCAATAACAAAATATGCAAGATAGTATTTTCATTCCCGATAGTCAATGTCGACCTTAAGCGATTTTCGAACTGAAAATATTTTATTAAGAAATCACAATCGATTACAATATTAAACGATTTATAAATTTTCCTCAAATTACTTAATGGTGTATAGCATGCAAGTCAATTTTTTTTTATATACAAGTCGGGAGTTTTCTGATGATTGAATAACGATAGTAACTCGAGAAAACTCCCAACCGTTAGCAACCAAAATGACTAACTTTATCACACCAGGATCCATCAAGGGGGATATGAACCAGGTCGGTGAGATGAACTATGATCTGTCAGCACTCGCTTTAGCTATAGAGCAACATGCTTGCGATGTCCTTCAGTATAGGACGCATTAAATTTTGATGTTGCTGTTGAATTGGAATTACTTGTTCATATGTCTTTCTTTATCTGTTTCTTTCGCTTATTTAACTTTCATGTTCTCAATTGTGTGGGTTGTTGTCATGGATATATGCTTTTTTTTATCGGTAGATGAGAATATTATCATCTGAAAAAAAAATAAAATATAAGGTTAAACAAATGCAGAATTGCACGTGAAATTTCTTCACATTTATACATCAAAATAAATGGAGTTAATTTTAACTTATTTCAAAAATCTATTGTCTTCAACTGATCCTTAACTTAGTAACAAGCAGTTAGATTATTGTAAAGTTTAAATCGAACAATTACACTCCTGTTATTATAGAGAGTAGAGAGGAGTTATGGTGTTTTACGCCCCCAGGCGAGATTGTTTCACTTATTTCAAGATTGTCAGTTCTGGGATGGTGAAGGAAACCGGAGTAAACAGAGAAAACCGCTGACCTTCGGCAAGTGAACTAACAAAGTTTCTCACACTAAGATCTGTCCCGAGTGGGATTCGAACCCATGCGGTGAGTGGCACTGTGATTTGTAAGGGCGCGCTTAAGACCACTCGGTCACAGAGACCCTTGTTTACTAAAGAGGCTTTTATGGTATATACCATAAGATTACGGATCAGCCTCATACCGTCTAAGTTAATACTGCTCAGGCAGATCGTTGTGTCAGAAAAGTTGTCATTCCTCTTGGTAAAGGTCGCCTTAAAATAAGTAAAAGAATCTTGATTTGAGCGTAAAACACCATTACTCGACTGATTCTCATTATGCTTAGACCTCAACAAATATATTCAAATCTGATAAAGCGATTATCTTTTATATAAAGACTTCCTGACCATTGAAACTAGTTTTTAAGGTGTATTTGCTTCTTCCAATGGTAACCAAAACATCGCCATCGAGATACTATTGCTCTGTAAAACCATATTGCTTTGAAATCATGGGTGGTCTTTAATTTTTGTAAACAGGTTTTACTAGATTTATTTAATTAATAATTCGTTACATATATTTAAATCGATTTTTTAAAATGATTATTTTCTAATGAAACATCCCAAATACATAAAAGTTGTTGCAAAAACATTTTCATGATTTTGAAAAAAATAATATAATTGCAAGGGAGATTTGAAATTTGTAGACAGCAGAAATATTGAAAATAAATGAGGATCGTGAAAATACTTAAATGAAATTTAACTATAAAAAATAAATGAATGATGTGAAATAAACCTAAAAGCCTATTGCACATAATGAGGTTATTAATTATAAATCAAAGAAATTTCGCAAATGAACAAATTTGAAGACTTGAATTATTTACTGGCAAATATTAAGCTTCATATGATAATGTTTTAAAAAGAATATTGAAAGGTTGCATAACGAATTTAGTACTTTCATATTAAGCTATAAAATATACCGCAATTAGCTAAACTATCTTACGTGAACTATGGCGAGAAATTAATCGCAGCTCATATATTTGAAATTAATTTAAAACTAAGATTTGTTGCCTCATGCACAGCATTCCTTAGCTGGATTTGGATTTATATAATTTTGGAACTTTAGATTCATTATTTCCAACTGTTTGGCTTATATTTTTTATGTATTAAACTTTTCGGTCTTAGTGTCACTGATGAGGAATGAATTTCCGAAATGTGCACATCTGGCACATCAAAATTTAACTGGTATTTGTATTATATATATATAAATATATTATATTTTAACATTTCTGTTAAAAAGCTGATCTGAATTTTTTTGACTTTGCCAACTATATATATATAATTTATATAATTTATATCTATATAATTTATTCAGTATGGATCGAAATAATACAGGGCAAAATGGTATCTAACGAAGTTTTCTCCAATTCTCTAAATCTACCTTTGTCAAGGGAACTGACACTAATTAAAGGGAAAGTTGAATAAAGGCGTTGTAATATCTAACCTTGTGCCTACAAATACTAAGTCACTAAGGCCAAAATCCTACAACAATAAAAAAGAATAATACAACACAAACATACCAGTCCATGCCCAAATCGCATGCACCCCCCAAAAAAAGAAGAGGTGTGTGTGTGTGTGTGTGTGTGTGTGTGTGAGAGAGAGAGAGAGAGAGAGAGAGAGAGAGAGAGAGAGAGAGGTGTTTCGGAGGGGTAAGCACCTAATGTCTAGCTAGCTTCACACGTTATGATGTGTTCAATTAACAATAAATTTTAATTTGAAAATATTTTTGAGTGAAATTGTTCTCCTAATGTTTATCATTTGAAAAAAGTCGATTACATATTTTCCATTTATTTTTTTCTATGAAAACGAATTCATTCTATCGCGATCAATGCGTTTGGATGACTAAATCTCATGCTCTTTAATTTAAAACAATAAAAATCCTATGCCTCTAAAGACAAAAAATGAACCTTAGAACTATTTATTCAAACAAAACTAGTTTCTTTCTCATCTTTAATATCCAATTTCATAAATATAACAGTATTATCCTTTGAAAATATCAGTGCATTTGCTCTAAATAGAGTTTTGGATCTTGTTCATTTACCTTCAAAACGAATCAAAATGATGTTTTAATGTTTGAATCAAATCCCAAAAGACAGTAAACAATTTAGGTAGAAAATGAATATTTTACTGTTTAATTTTTATGGACTAATATCTTCTGAGAACTTATTTATCACGATTTGTTTATTAATGACAACATATGACGGAGTTTATTTTGAACCTGCTTTTCTATGTTATAATTATCTCAGGCTTGAAATTATTTTACGCTTTTGAAAATCTAGCAAGGAAATGGTAGGTCTTAAGGGAATATTTGTAAATGTTTTTGATTGTTTATTTGTAATGGATCAGCTGAATGTCATCGAAAAAATCCAATACGTCTTTATCTTCTAGTAAGATTTATTACCGTTCCTATTAGCTTGTTACACATATTGGTAGCATTCTGATAAATTTCTACGCGCATCACTTAACCTAAATGCTTCCATATCAATGTTTTATGGTGTGTATGATTGTGTATCATAAATATTTCAATATTTGACTCTTTTTTTAATAAAATGTTTATTCACAAGGTTACCTGATGCGTACTATATTCTCGTTTCCCTTCTTTGTCAATTTTAAATAAAAACATAACCGACTGTTATAATCATGGCATCAACATTAACATCAAAAATTACATTTAGATTCGTTTTCTATTCACGGCTATAAACGGCTGTTGCTGGTCAATTAAAAATTTACCGTTTTCTTAAAAGGCTATTATAATGTTATGGCGATTACTGTCACGAAACGAATAAATTGATTTTTATAGTAATTCATACATCTTCAGTTCATGATTTATTTTAATGAAGTGTGGTAAAATGTTTAAAAATATTGGTTAAAATAAATTATCTTTTTTATGTTTCCATATCATATACTAATTTTATTATTTACTTATATTATACCATTTAGCAAAATTTCAGACGTCTTAATTTTTGAAATTAATTTAAAACTAAGGTTTGTTCCCCCAGCAAAGCATTCCTTAGCTGGATTTGGATTCATATAGTTTTGGAACTTAAGATTTATTTTTTTCAACGATTTGGCTTATCATTTTATCTTTTAAAATTTTCGGCCCCAAGTGTCACTGATGAGGAATGATTTTCCGAAATCTGCGAATATGGCACATAAAAATTTTACAGGTATTTTTGTTTTCTATTTACATAATATATTAAATTATTATTATTTCAATAAATTCTGGTAGGAAAATAAAGTTACAAAAAATCATTTGAAATAATTTATTTTTAAGTTTCTTTCATACTAAAATTATTATTTACTTCAATAAAGTTTGGTAAACAGACACAAATATTAAGACATCAAACAAAAACTTAGTTAAAATATTTTATTTTTTATTTAAGTTTTCACATCATACTAAGAATATTGCAAGCCTAGGCTAATCAAGGTCCTAAAAAAGTTTTCAGGCCGTCATCAAAATATTGTTGATAAATATGTAGTCACTTTATCTAAACTTATACTGGATATATTTGACTTACCAAAATTCCTTGTTCCTTTCATTCTCAATGTTGACTTGCACGAGACGGGTGTAGCTTACTAGACAGGAGGTGCTTATCCTTGTATTTTATTTCTCATTTTCGTTTACCTCTCAAATTTTACTTTGCAACTGACGAATATATCTAGCTAGACAGGAAGCGCTTACTCTTCCAGAGGACCAGGTCTCTCTTCCTTGATGGAAGTTCACGTGTATAATTGAATTTGCCTAGCTTTCAAAGTTTTTACATTCTTTTTGGGATTGTAATTTGGACTAGGACCGTTATGTTTGTGTTTTATTTATACTTAGACACTTTCTAAAACAACAGTTGTGTCGATGTCAACAATTGTGACATCATTAAAAAAAACAATTAAATATGGTTCTAGGAATCAAGTATTTAAAAATTACTGTTTTAAACGCTTTTATTTTAAAAAAGTATCAGAAGAAAAAAAATTAAATTTGCTCTTATACTAATTTATTGATAAGAATGAATTAATTTCTGTATAGAATGTAAAAGAGACGTTTTGTGCACGATTTTCGGCATCCTAACATTTTGTAGTGTGCAAAAACATTATAGTTTTTTTTCGATTTAAAAGACAAACTTCCTACAGTTAGTCTTAAAGTTGCAAGATATTGCAAAATATCTGACTAGTTACTACTAATGAGAGTAAGACAGTAGACAGGAGGTGTTCCCGGTCCATTTTTTTTTGATTGACGTTCACGTGTGTAACTATATTGTCCGGATGCTAAAGTTTTTGCTTTGTTTTCTGAGAAATTTGGTTTAAACATGCACTGGCATGTTTGTGTTTTATTTTGCAGTGCTGAAATTACACAAATGCAGTATAATGTATATAATAACCTATTATAAGTACAAAGATATTTATATCAAAGCGACCTCCTATCTATTTTTAAGGGAAAAAAGATAATTAGTTTTTACAGATCAAAAGTTGTGGCTTTTTACTTCATCCAATCAAATGCATTTGTTTTGGTTATACAAAACAACAAACAACATTTTTAATGTTTTTTTTACAATCAGAAAATGAATCATCTGAACGTTTCAGATAAAACATAAAACCTACCACACCATGTCCAAATCACAACCCCAAAAAGCAGAGAAAAGACTTTAAAACTGACCAATATATTCATACACGTGAACGTGAAAGTGAGGATAGTTGCTTCAGAAGGGTAAGCACTTTTTGTCTAGCTAGCTACACCCGTCACAATATATTATATATTGCTGGTTGCTACATAGCTTAAAAATATTGTTTCTGTTTCGATCTTTTCTAGTTATGTCTGAACATAGTACATATTGTATGTGTAGTTACTGTATTTGGACATGGACTGGTATGTTAGTGTTTTTTTTTTAAACTACTTGTCTAATTATCGAGACTATTTGCCACTGGATATCGTATTTGAGCTAAGGCTAAGGATTTCTCCCTTTTATTAAGAATATATGTTAAGTTTTATTATTGTTGAAAAAAATCGCAGTTACGTGGTAGAATTAAACCATTTTCCCTGCTAATTTTGTTGAAGATGTGCATCTAAGCAAATATGACGGATTCTTCAATATGGTACATAAACGACAAGCAACCCTTGTAATGTTTTCTTAGCGGATGTTATAAATCAAACACAAACATTCCATGGCCCTATCACGATCCCGAAGTAAAACGTAATTCAGATTTACGCGTGAATATCCAACAAGGATGTAAGGCCGGATGCTCCGTATGGGTAAGTAAGTCCTGTCTTAAAATCAAATAAAGGATAGAATAGTTTCTATGCCTCAAATTTGTTTTGCTTAACATCGTATTAAGAATTACTGACAGAAAAGAAACCATTTAAGTAAAATAATCATTATCATTGTAATAAAATTTGTAAAAAAAAATGTATAAGGAGTTTTCAACACAAAAACAGCGTTAAGATGTTTTATGATTTCAGAGAACAAAGAAATGAAAATAAAAATAAAGAATTCAAATGAAAGTTAAAACTTTCAAATTGATCTCTTATCTCAGAAAATGTCTAATTATCGTCAGCTGGTCAGGACAATAATCGTTTTGTCAAATACGATTATTTATCGTAAAGAGAGAAAACAAATTTAGATTTCTAAAGCAACCATTAAGATCAAAAATACATATATAACAAACAAAGAATAAATTTTAATGAACTGATGCAATAACCGTGGATAACAAAGAGATAATATAACCCTAATGTGTTGATTCTTTTGTTTTTAATGAAAAGATTTATCTTCACAAATTAGAGACGGAATTTGAAAAAAGCAATGGAATTTTAATTTTATCGAAATAATTAGAGTAATTTCAGAAAGTGAGAGTTTGACCTCCTAAAAGGTGTAATTTTTCATATAACAAGATAGTTTTCCTTTCAGTAATACCGACTCAATTTAAATAATTATTACAACCTAAATTTCTATCATTTTACTTGATTTAAGACAAAACATCTCTTTTGATCTAAGATTATCGTTTTAACAAAAAGTTTTAATAAGTGCAACCTTCGTTTGTCATATGATATGAAGACATGATACGTGAGTCAGCCTGCAATTACTGAAAAATTTTAAAAGAAACTTCTCAATAAGTATCAAACTCTCGTTGCACAGACAATACATTTTAGTAGTCATAATTATATACTATTATACATTCGCAACGTTTAAATATTTTCTTAATTACATGTCTTCATAATTACTTAACGACACAAATTTTACTTAATTAGAAACTTAACTCGGTTTAACGATTTATATATAAATTTACTTCTGATATATTGCATTACACAAGTTAAGCATTCAAACAAAAATAAACAATAATAAGGATTGTGATAATTTGGTCTGTGTAACAACATGTTTTATCTCATAAATATTGCTTAGATCCGCTACAAAAATGTAGAAAAATATCACACACACACACACACACACACACACACACGTGTCAAACGACTACATTTGGAGGCCCCTTAAAAATAACAATTTCATATTTAATCGGAAAAATATTGAAATTGAACCATTTGAAAGGTGAAAAGAATTGCATACTATTACAGAATTAACGTTTTTTGTCTTCAAATTTGGAATATTTTGAATATTTCAATATAAATTGCTTTGTCTCCATCAAAAACCACAAAGCAAGAATAACGGAAAATATGTTTATAAATCATCTCTCATAACATTCAAGATTTTTAATGTAATTAATTACATACTTTGTTAAATTGGTAACATTTATTGTGCACGCGTTTGTCGAGTTCAAAATTGAACTTAAATAGTTAAAGTAACCACCAATGTTCTAAGAGCAAAAAAAAACAAAAAACAAAAAAAAAAAACAAAAAACACAAAAATATCAGTCTTTGTCCAAATCACAATCCCAAAAACAAATTAAAAACTTTGAAAGCTGGCAAATACACGTAAACTTCCATAAACTCACGTAAAAAGTGAGACCGGGTGCAAAACATAGCATGAAAATACAGGAGAAAACAAATAAAAGACAAAGAACAAGGGAGAAAAGATAACAGTAAAAGATAGGATGGCTTATATAGTATTTTCTAGACATTCCTAATCAGTGACACTAAGACCGAAAATTTTGATAGATAAAAACATAAGCCAAACAGTTAAGAATAGTGAATAATACTATTTAGAGAAACCATCCAAAAAAAAAAAAAAAAAAATTGGAAAAAAATCAAGATACAAAAGATGATAAAAATAAACCAAGACCTGGTAGACAAGTATTTTTTTACTTTAATTATAATTAAGTTTTATCATAATAGGTAGTGGGGTATCCTCGAAACTTGATTTTTATTCTTACGTTGAACGACGTTATATTTTAATATTTTTGTTTTGTATTCTTGAATGTCGATGATTGTTGTTATAAGCACAAGGTTATATACGTGATGTAGAGCTATGAAGTGTGACGTGTTCTTTCTTTTGCTTTGTCAGTTTTCATTTACTAGTACATTTACAATATCTCATCTTTTCTTTATTTACTGAAAGGCATTTTACAAAACGACACATCAAAATTTAAAAGGTATTTTGCTCTTTATTTATGAAATAAAAAAACTACATAACTGTTCTAGAAATCGAATCTGACAACGATGTTTATTTTCTTTTTACCATTGATAACGGTTGATAACAATCTGCTACGGTATAATTATTTCATTAATATAAATTGAAAGTTTATAAGTGCCGTTTTCTACGAAACAACATATAAACAACTGCTTTACAGATGAAGCAGAAAATTTGGTAATTATATCCAAATTCTCAAGATGACGTGAAAAATAACTTGATATTTTTTTCTTGGTAAATTTTTTTGTGTCGCTTCGCAATTTAAATTTACATAAGTAATTATCTCATGAAATAATAACATTATATTAAGACGTCACATATATGAGAGACATTAATGTGATTAGTTTGTTGATTTTAATGGTGTTTAACTTTGCATTAGTTTTTTTTAGCAAATTGCGACGTGAATGGCTATTTATATGCAAGTCCAAGTACTGATGTAATAACAATTTGGAAATTGTTAAAGGGGTATTTGGCCATCATTTGGGGCGACTTCAAGTTGCTAGGTAAAAGATACACCACAGACAAGCATTAAATTCCTTCAGTCATATTATCTTTACGGTCGATACTTTTAATGTAGTGCTTGACGGGAAAACATTTTGTTAAATTTCAAAGACTTAAATAATCCGGGCAGGATTCAAACTCGACATCCTAATTTTAGGTTAGGCATTCTACCTATAAGCCAATCAAGGTAGCTCGCATTAATGAAAATGTTTCTCATTGTTCAGTGTTGTTTATTATATCAAAAATAAATAAATAAATAAATAAATAAATAAATAAATAAATAAATAAATAAATAAAAATAAAATCTATGACGCAAAGGGTGCAATGCCGTTATGGTGTTTTAGACCGTTGATAAAATTTTTCACTTATTTTGACGTTGTCAGTACTTGACAGAGTAAACTATGGTATCCATAGAAAATGGCCTTCTGCGTTACATAGGATATATCTATGAGAATAAAGAGTTGTTAAACGCCTTTCATAAACATTGTTCAATTTCTATTAAATTAAACATTTGTGTTTTTGTTTTTCTGAGTACTCTCTTACAATTTAGATAGTTATAAAAAATTTAGCAAAAATACATGTGTTAATTTTTTGATGTACCATATGTGTACATTTAGGAAATTTATTCCTTATCAGTGACACTAGAGACCAACATAAGCCAAACAGATGAAAATTATTGAATCTAAAGTTCCAAAATTATATGAGTCCAAATCCACTTATCTAATGAAGTGTTTATAACACTAAATTAACACTAAGCAAAAACTTTTGTCATTTTATTTTCGTTTATTTTGTATTGCTGATCTACACAAATGTTATCTTTTTCGAATGTGTAATGTGGAATTTATATATAGTTGAATAGTGATTATCAATACATAAATGTTTAAAAACTAGTCTTGAGGTTAGCGAAAACGAAGAACACCAGATAAAACAAGTTACATCAAGTAGACTTCATACTTTGAAATAAAAACGATAGATTCTTATTTAAAGTTATTGCGCTGATAAATGAAAATTTGAGTAATGACCTTAAGAGAAGTTAATTTAAAACTGCATTAAAGTTTAATGTTGGAAAATTAGATGTCCATTTTGACATACAAAAAAAAAAAAAAAAAAAAAAAACAGCTCCGTATGAATGATTTGATTCAAAAGGAAGTGACTTGATTACCCATAGCATTGTACATTGGTGCCTAATAGTTTCTGTATCCTGTAAACCTTTTTTTAATTCAATTTGACCTGCTTCTAAAACAACACTAAGTAGAATCTAAATAGTAGCAATAAAAATACATCTTTATAAGTTTATTACCTATGCATTTTGTAGTTAATAATTGAATAAACAAAATTTATTGAATGATTTTGTAAAAATGATAATAAATAAATTTGTTAAAAAGGGTTGCATAATTTTAACGATGGTTCTGTAGAAATATATATAACACAAATACCTATTAAATTTTGATGTGCTATATGTGCACATTTCGGAAAATTAATACGCTATAAATCATCGCAATGTTTATATATCTCATACTCATTTAATAATTATTCTTTAAATTTTGAATACTTTTATTTTCAATGTCCATCTTATTCTAGAAATTTTTAAAATCAGTTTTGAAAATGAGTTTTATTTTTTTTGGTTTCTTTTACATGCTTCGGCAATTTCTGTGAGGTGTCTGTCATAACAAAGTCCTTTATAACAGTCTTGACATATAATACATAGCTAAAATGGTGACCAGATTATTTAAGCGTACACCAAAAACTGCTGAAAAACATTCATATTATCCTTAAGCTAAAAATATGCATTAATTTTTTCACAAAAAATACAGTTACAGAAAGAAAGGGATAGGATTATGTCCTTTCATCATCCATTGAACATATGGCAAAGTACTAAAACAAATAAGCTGCTTATAGCTGCAAAATTGCTGATGCGGCTTACAACAATAACTCACTCACTCACTAAAACAAATTTATTATGATATTAAAATGCTAATTGCCAATAATGAACTGCATTAAAATGAAGTGGAATACTTAAAATGAAAAATTTCACAACACAACATGTTTATAGAATCTCAAGCTAGTGACCCATGGTATATTTTGGAGATATTAATGTAGTTTTTTATTAAGGGATTGATTGTCTAATTTGCCTTGCTGCAAATCGTAGCAAAAATTACACCCGTAAAACCTTGTAAATTATTTAACTTAATTAATTTCTTAAGATTTAGCTATTTTTGATTGATAACCGGAACAAAACATTTTTCTTATAGTTCTCTTCTATATTGACTTAAAACAAGTATTTTATACTTTTAATACTATCACATTATAGCGAATCACACAGAAGGTTTTGTGAAAATCAAAAAAACAATACCCTTAGTCTGGCAAAGGTCGTATTGAAAAAATAAATGTTATAGAAGTAAAGGTATAAACATATGAAGAAAACAGATTAAAATTATGTCTGATATTGGGAAAAATACACCTAATAAAACTTATAATTGATTGTGAAGTGAGAAGTATTTTTCATGGTACTACCATGGCCACCATCGTGTCATTTTAATAGATTTTTAATGCTTAATTAAAAGGTACTACTCTCTTAAGATTGAAAAATGCCACGTTTAACCATAAGTTAACTAGAGACAACTGATTTTATTGAGTCCTCTTTATTTACAATTACTTTGGAAATGATACTTCTCTGTGTGGTTTGAGATTCTTCAGATTAAAATCCTTTTATCATTAATAATTATTATCATGATGTCTTTTTGGGCCATATTCCACAATCTGAAGATCTTTTAGAGAAGTATTGCGGATATTTGTTTGTGAAACAATATCTTCTTTTTGTTTATTACAGAATAAAATTTGCATGTGATATAAAGTTTATGCTTCATACAACAAAACCACACAAAAAGTTGAAACATCTTTTATGTATTTTGGCAATAGTGTCTGTATCCAATTTCCACGTGTTGTAATATAGTAATTTTAATAATGCGCTAAAACAACAAAGTTAACTATTTAGTTGGTTTTGGAAGCTTTTCTGAGTTCAAGTTCCAATAAACAAAGGGATTAAATAAGAATAAACATAAGAAAATATAATATTTTAGAACTTATATTTGAAATAATGAAAAATGTTTTAACAAGAACAATCTGAGGCATTAGCCTGTAACGGGGAAAGGGCAAACAGATCACGTGGTCAGATAAAGGGTTATGATAGACCTGATATCGTGTTTCCAGGGTAGTTTTTTTTATTTGTGCATCTAAACAAATTATGTTTGGACAGATAATTACCTACCTCTGATTGTCAGATACGTGAAGCTCTTCATTATTCAGATCTATCCATGATATTTACAAGGTTTGCACGAGCAAACTTCAAAACGTACATGTTGATAAAGGAAGGGCGATATGTTCACACCTCGACGATAATATCTTTGAAACAATATATAGTTCTAATCAGTTTGGAGATTATCACAATAGGCATATCTGAATTGGCATCAAACACGACCATGACCATGTATGGTGATTTGATGTTTAACTTGACTATTTGGTGTTTTACGCTGAGATCTAAATTCTTTAACTTAAACTTAGCCTTTTAGTTCTTGTTTGATGGGAAAAACATTAAGTACCGAGGGAAAATAAATTTCCTGAGCAAGCGAACAGACGATTATTATTATTCTAGCGAACAAATATGTTCGAATGAAATTCTAAACTAAACAGGTCATAGTTATTATTAACATGACGTTCTAAAATGATCAGAGATGGAAATGAGAAGAAGAAAATATAATATATTTACATTTAAAGACTGTAAGTGCAACAAGCAAAAAGACAAGTAAATAGACAAAAAACTTAACTGGCAATTATAATAATATAAAGTTTATAGTATTTAAATAAATGTGATTTTATTACTCTATTGCATTGGGAAAACAAATATTTGGCAACAAATACAAATCAAGTTATCAAACACAACTATGCCTGTTCATGTGCTAACCATGATACATAAAGCTAAGTAAAATTTTAAATATGGCAAATAAAGTTCAATTAGATAAAATCCGCCATAGAAATGGAACCAGCTACTGCGGAAGGGTAATCACCGTCTGTCTTTGTCGCTTTCACCTTCATATATTAAATCAATATATAGATTGTAAAAAACAAGGAAATACGTGACGTCAAATACATGTATATTGAAAATAACTTTTGATACAGCGGCATCATACTTCTCAACATTATGTAGGGACTATCTAGGCTTGCAATATCCCTGATACATCTTGCTTTGTTATAGATAGTCCTCGTAGCAAGAGCGCAAGCTCTACTGTGCTGTTTAAACTGTAAAGCAAAACAAACAAAACAGGCCATTAGGGTATTGTCTTAAAAAATTCAAACATACCAGTTCATGTCCAAGTCACAACCCTCCCCCAAAAAATAAAAAAAAACCTTTGAATACTGGCATTTTAGTGAAACACGTGAACTTCCATCAAGGAAGTGAGATCGGGTCCTCTGGAAGAGTAAGCGCTTCCTGTCTAGCTAGCTATATTCGTCAGTTGCAAAGTAAAAATTGAGAGGTAAACGAAAATAAGAAAAAAATTACAATAGAACAATGAAGTCGTCCAGTTTGTATAACAGCTAAAAAAATCTAAATATTAATCAAAACATAAAGAATCTGGGATTTCTGTTGAGCATCAATATGAATAAATTGGCGTACCGTTTTTCAAAGAATTGCAAGTGAACGATTTTTTTTACACTTTTTTATGTGAATGATAGTAGTGTAAAGTATAGAGACAATCACTATATTTTTTTTTAACTTTTTACGAAAGATAAAATATTTAAATATTTTAAACAAGATATTCTAGTAATGCATTAGAGAAAAAAGGAGGAAAAGAAGTTTGTTAAAACGTTAGAAAAATGAAAACGGGGAGGAACATGGCAAATAACTTTGTTGGTAAAGTTCGTGGTACTTCATCCCGTTAATGTGTTAGAAAAATCAAAACGTATTTTTAGCCTATACAAGGAAATACTCAAAATTTGTTTAAAAACCTTTTCTAGTTCCTTAATAAAAGAGCAACAATCGCCGTTTTGAGAAGAAATATTTAGCTGTGATCGTGTTTCTAAGATCAAACTGTAGTTAACAGAGTTTGATGTCTAATTGTATCTATTACTAAGGACAATTGTTTAACATCTTGAGGGTCCTTTTTTTGTTAAATTGCATACCTAAATTACATTTTAAACAATTATGATTGGAATTATACGTCTAGATAATTTTGTCAAAAACACTATTAAAAACTATACTTTTACAAAATCGTTATTCTTTAAGGCCAGTATTTTGGCAACATTATGTACTATCCAGTTTCATTTTACTGTAATTTTATCATTTTGAATACAAGTTGTTGCACAATACTATAATAGCTTTAACTAATTAAAAAAAGACTCTTTAAAGCTTTTTGATAAAACTCATAATTCTTGAAATATGAATTATTGTTTTGGGACAAAGTTGTTAATAATACTTCAGTATGAAGTTTTATGATCTTTTGTATTCTCATTATGCAGTTAATTGTCGACTTAGCCTATTGTGGTGAAAGGCCAAAGAGATAAACGTGAGAAAAATTCCTACATGTATAATAAATTCAGCAACAAACTCACAGGGGGTGTGGGTTACCATAAAGTGCAGATCAACAAAAAATATCATTTATGAATATGTTACGTTTTTAAAAATGATTAGTTGAAATAACAAATAACCTAGTAAGCAGTTACTCATGTAACAAATTTATATTAAATGAAGTTAATGACTTTACACTATCTAAAACTTTTCTTTAACGAAAAAAGAAATTTTAAGCTTGGAAATATTGACGCATTAATAACCAGCACACACACACACACACACACACACACACACACACACAATAACAGGAAAGACATGTTCAAGACATGACAAACACTAATTGTAAATATCATCATTTTGTACGGACACAAGAGATTCCGTGTAGTGAAATATACCCAATATCAACTACAATAAAGGAAAAAATTGAAGTTTATGTCTAAATCAAGATCCCAAAAACAAATTGCAAACCTTAAAAACTGTCCAACTCAGTTACTCTTTTATCAAGGAATTCAGGGCGGGTGCTCCAGACACCTCATGTCCAGCTAGCTACGCCCGTCATGTGCAAAATCAAATTTGAGAATGAAAAACACAAGAAACTATGGGACTTCAAATATATCCAGTATAAGTTTGAATACAGTAACTTCATACCTACCAACAATGTTGTGATGACGGCCATATAATTTTAATATTGGGAACAAGCTTAATAAAAAGTTGACAATACAATTGATATCATAAACTACTTGTTTATCATTTTCTTAGCCGGATTTGGATTCATATAATTTTGGATTAATTAATTTTCAAATGTTTTGATTATCCATTTTTATCTAGCAACTTTTGAGGCTCCGTGTGTCACTGATGAGAAATGAATTTCCGAAATGTGCATATATGGCACATGCCAATTAAACAGGTATTTGTGTTAAATATTGTTATTTTTCAACCTTATATTTACTAAACATATGTAACTAATTAAAAAAAGTGAATAAATTCTGAGAAAGGTTGTCATTTAAAACTTATAATGAAAAAAAAAATTAAAACAGACTTGAAATATTAATTGTCAAAACGTTACAAAAATCCGTCATTAAAGCATGCTTTGGGATAAAATCGACAAAATGAGTTTTTGTAAATTTTTAAATTTTTCTATTGTTTTTTTTTTTTACAGAGACCTAGGTTTGTTTTACAAATAAATGGTAAAAACTTTTTATTTACGTTTCAAACACGTATATATATATATATATAAGCATCAGACTTTACAATTTCAGATCAGAAGTTTTAACATCGATATTTTGTTTCAATCGACAACTAACATTAACCAACTTATACGGTTACATAAAAAATAAAAGATGATTTTTAGTTAGCAAAATGTGTAACATTGTAACATTGTTATACTCATTGCTTTTGTTTTTTAATTATTATTATAGCAGTGTTTTAATACAAAATTATCTTGCACGTATGTTTTTCATGAACGTCTTGTCAAAAAAACTAGAAATTTTTATTGCTGGTACATGCTTTTACAAGATAAGGGTTAAAAATATTATGTATTTGAAGTTGGACAATTTGCATTTATAGCCCCTTTGTTTAACATGATGTTCACTGTACTCGTCTTATAACTGAACCACTACGACATCGAGCAAATCACCTTCAGCGGATATCATTATCATAATGGACGTTTAAAATCAGACATTCTTTGTTTTGACTCCAATGTTTTGATGCCAAATGTATGAATTTTATTATTTAAAAAAATCTTCTAAATACTTATTTAATGTAAATGAATATTGTTTTCTAATGTTATCTTGAAATTTTGAACAATCTGTCCATCTTTTATCAGTCCACTGACGTGATACGTTTTCGAAGATTGCTCGTGCATATCTTCTCTAAAGTATCTAAAATTCAACGAGAAGTAATACTTACATTCGGGTATCTTTCGAATCTCTGATATTTGGTTTTGTGACCAAACATGTTTTGTTGCGAAACACGTATTGATAATTTGCGGGAAACATGATATAAGTTTTATCACGAACCTCCATCTGACAATGTGATCTGTTTGGCCTTTCCCCGTTACAGGCTAATACTTCCGATTGTTCTTATAAATTTTAATACTTAAGTTTTAAAATGTATCATTTTGTGTTGGTTACTTCTTTAGAATGTTTCAACTGTGTATCTTAAGTTCTTTTTTAAGGAAACTAAAAAGATCGCTTGAAATTTTGACTGTATTATTTCAACGCATTATCAGAAATTATTATATAAAGACACACAGTAATTCGATACAGCAACGATTGCCAAAATACCTCAAAAGATGTATTTAGCTTATTATGATACTTTTGTTGTAACATTTTGACAAATTGTTTCATGTAACAAAAATAAATTATCAGCTTAAACATTATTTTTTAAACAGTATATAATCGTGAAATACATCTCTAAAGATTGCGAATAAAAGATCCGTGAAGGCATCATACATTTTAAAGTCACATTTAATATATTTTAGTCTTTAGAATCTGAGATCAAACAAAATTAATTTTTTTTCAACAGCTTTGGTGAAGACGTTTGAGCAAGACCCAAGGAGTTTGCCTCCTGCACGGTTTTTGTTCTTGATACAATTGTTTCCGTTTATCATCTTAAGAATACTTCTCAGTACTATAAAATATTGCAGTATTACAGATAGTAAGTTTTAAGGATCCACCTGAACAAAATGTAAAATTGCATTAAGATTTAAGGAATCTATCTTACTGACTGTGAGATAAAAATTTTGTCTACAGTCTTAAAATGAACATAAATTTAAATTTGATAAATTACTAAATAATGAATAAGAATAAATTGTTATTATTAAATAAATAAAAATTAATTCAGATGGCTAAAAGCATTTTAAACATTGTGGCATATAAATGAAGAGGGAACTTTCACTTAACAGAACGGAGACAAAAGATTTTTTTTATTTTAAAAATGGTACAGAAAAATCTGTGTTAAGTTGTGAGCTTAATATGGTTAACACATGTATTTACATACAAAATAAAAAAGACACTCAGACTTATTTAGTACCCATTACTCAGTAGGCAGTACTTTGTGCTGTCAGAAAATGTATCTTGTGGCAAAATTTTCAGCTGTATTAATTTTCGAAATTTATGTAACACTTAGGTTTGTTCCCTCGTGCAAAGCATTCCTTAGCTGGATTTGGATTCATATACTTTGAATCGATTAATTTTTAAATGTTTGGCTTATCTTGTCCATCTTTCAACGTTTTCGGCCCTTAGTGTCACTGATGAGGAATGAATTTCCGAAATGTTCACATATGGCACATTAAAATTCATACAGATATTTTTATTAATATTTTCTCCTCAAGTCGCAACAGTATTCACTAGGAGACATACAGCACAAAAATTACAAAGTTACGTTTTGTAACACATCTTTTTAGTTGTACAATTTATATTTATTTATATTGGGACACTCGTAATCATTTCTGTTTGAAGTTGAATAATAGTGATATGAGTAAATGTTTTTCTATTCACAGTCTCAAAAAGATTCCTTCCGTTTATTTTATAAAGGTCACTATCAGATTGGGAAGAAAATCATTATTTCTGTAAAACACACTGATCCTTGGTTGTGCAAAGGATTGCAATGATAAGCGACGTTTAAAAGAACTCGAGCATGAAGACCAAGATTTCGATTTTAATAAAGACACTTATAGTTGCAAATTTTAGAGTATTTTCTCATTTCAGAAGATACCAAACATGGACATTGTAAGGAAGATAATAAGAGAGCCAGTAGGGCAAAAACTTTTTTAAAAAAACTAAAATTAACAATTTCACTAGCCTAAGACTGGACAACAAAGATGTCCAGAGAGTCACCTTCAACAGAAAAGTCCATATGTAATATCTTTAGTATTTCATACAACACGAGGTCCTGTTTTTTTGGTTTATAAAACTATCTATGTAATCATTTATCTTGATCGATTGTGATTTGTGTTTAAATATTATCTGGGAGGTGCGAACATGCTGCCTTTCCTTTATCAGTTCCAATAACGTAATATGTTGTAAAGTTTGCTCGTGCATACATTTTTAAAAGTGCCAAATACAAGAAATAATAAAGATATTCAGGTATCTTCAAATCAGAGATAATTATCCAAAGATGGTGTGTTGCGATACGCAAATTGATATTATGCTAGACATGTGATAGAAGTTTTATCATAACTCTGATCACGTGATCTGTTTGGTCTTTTCCCGTTACAGGCTTATACGCTAGATTGTTCAAATAAAAAGCTTAGTTTTTATTATTTTAATCTTTAAATGCATCATTGTTTTATATTTATTTCCTTTGCATATTGTAGATGCAAAACTCAAAATCGTTCTAAAGATACTAAATACAACGCTTTGAGTATTTTATTGTACTATTCAAACATATTATCAGATGTTATTAGATCACGGCACCAGGTAATTTGATACAGCAACTATTGCCAAAAGCGGTAAAATATTCTGATGCTTTTGTTTTATCGTTTGACTGTATATTATATTTAACAAAAATCATAAACAGTTGAGCATAATTTTTAAACGGCATATTTATATTTTAATATAAAAATCACATAATTTTCGAATTTTGGATCGTTTATTTTGAACACTTTGGCTTACATTTTTTATATATATTAAGTTTTCGGTACCTATTGTCACTAATGAAGAATGATTATCCAAAATATGCACGTCTGGCAAGTATTTTTGTTAAATATTTACGTTTGCACAAAGTACAGCCTACTGAGTTATGACAGTAGTAACTAATATCAAACATCATTTTATATTTTACCACTGCGGTAGCTCAGTTGGTAGAGTGTTCGCTCTGTTAGTGGAAGGTCGTGGGTTCGAACCCCGGGTCTTATTCAAGACTTGAATGTGGGTAGTGACTGTTCTTTCGCCAAGCACTCGGCATTACGAAATGAAAGTCACGGTTCTTTCGGATGGGAACTTAAAATAAACGAGGTCCCGTGTCACGGTTGGCGTGGCACGATAAAGAACCCTGCTGTATAATGCCATCAGCGCAACGTACAGCCAAAATTTCTGCACTTTCGCCTATAGCTGGCGACATCTCGATATAAGTGAAATATTCTTGACTGGGACGTTAAAATCCAATACTCAACTCAACTCATTATATATTTTACACATATATTATTGAGCTTCATTTTGTGATCTGGTGTGTTATGACACTGAGAAAGAAAATTATATCGTCCAAAACAAACTCTATTACAATGTAAAATTTATTATACCGAATGTTTTTCAAATAACTCGTTTAGTATTTTACGGTCATTTTCATTAATAAAGCGTTGTACATTCTCTCTTGTAACGTTTGCAAACGCTATTATTGTTATCAGTGTGTCGTTTGGTTGAGGCAGACTAATATCGAAAATGCACGAGAAAGTGTTCGGTAAATCCATAGCCAGGCGATATTGAAAAACATAATTGCCCATTGGCAAGGAATATTATCACTCGTCGTTAACTGGGGGTGAATTAAGTAGCAAGATAGTAAACATTATCAAACATGTCATAACCAATCAACTAATTGAATTGTTACATAAGGATTGATATAAAATATTACAGTTTGTGATTTGGCAATCACCTTAGCAATCAGCCACAGAAACAAAGCTTTGTCTAGAAAATGATTTACAGGATGTTTACTACCAAATTTTAGAGATGGATATATCCATCCTAAAGTCTTCTACGGAACATACAGGAAACATTTTGCTTTTCTGCATAATATATCAATGGAAAATGGTTCAAGCTAAGCTTAAAAATTATAAACGTTGTTTCTGAAAATTGTTTAAATTTTAATCAAACTTATATGTAGTATTAGAAAACATAAGCATGGAGCATGATATATTTAACGACAAAATAATATTTTTGTTGTACCTTTTTGTTTTCCGTGGCATCTTTTTTTATTATTGTCTAGTACATTGTATTTTGGTGCAACATTTAATAATATATAAATAGTGCCCTTGGTTGAGGGAAAAATGGAAGATTGTCTCCCCGAGGGAACATTATATCCCGAGCTGACAGGCTCGGGAGATAAAGTTCCCAAGGGGAGACAATCCTCGATATTTTCCTCAACCAAGGGCACAATTTACTTTATTATACCGAACAAAAAGCTATTTCGTTTGCCTTTTATTCCGTCAAAGCCTATTTAAAATGCGTAAAATTGCATATTATAAAGAACTGTAGAAGTCTCTGGTCTATAGATGACGTAATCTCAAGTAGGATCACTCGGTAGTTTCCGTGATGAACATTCGTAAGTTTCCTTGTCTAGCGGTGAACATTGCAATATCCCATGGCAATGTTGACCGCTGCTTCAAACACTCTGAATTATTTTTTTTATATCACGTGATTAGAAATTGACCAATGATAGTGTAAGAATTTTCCGTGAGGTATAATAATGCAATTTAAGTAAGTTCTTTTAATTGCTATTGCAACTTGCAAAAAGTTCACAAATGTTTTCTTAAAATTTATAACCAGTGGCTGCCGAACACAATAAATTGGATCAATGTTTGATATTTAACATACAGGGACTGCTGGCTCACGTATTCGTAAAAATAAGACGTTATAGTTTTGAACTTTCATCAAACTGTGCATTCTACACGTCATTCTATATGGTTGGCGACTAATAGAAAGTAGAAAACGTATAGAGATGTATATGTAAAGGTGGATAAAGTACTCTTTATCCTAACCTTCTTACAAACATCCCTAAAAGGCGATTTGGGAACTGATTATATATTAAAAACTATAAGGAAAACTAACAAATAGTCATAACGCTGAACATTCTATACAAAGCCTTTTATCTGCGACTGATATGTTATTAATTTATAGACAGCAGTTGTTTTAAAGAAGAATCCAGCATCCTCACGCAAAACCTTCTTACCGTCTTACCGATTGTCGACTAAGGTAAAGAGAATATAGACAGAAGAAGGTTTAAAGGCAAAATCAAACCACTCTTATGCTAAACCTTCTTACAAACATAAACGATAGGCGGCTGAGGTACTATATGATAGACGGCTGAGGTAATATATGAACGGCGGCCGAGACAATATAATTGGCGGTAAAGGGGATATCTGATAGGCGGCTGAGGTACTATATGATAGACGGATAAGGAAGTAAATGAACGGCGGCTGAGACAATACATGATAGACGCCCGAGGTATTATATGATAGCCACCCGAGGTAATGTATGATAGGCTGCTGAGGTAATGTGTGACAAGCGGCTGAGGTAATATTTGATAGACGGCGAAGGTAATATATGAAGTCGGCTGAGGTAATGTAGGATAGGCGGTTGAGGTAACATATGATAGGCGGCGGAGGTAATATATGGAAGGCGGCTGAGGTAATATATGATAGGCGGCTGAGGTACTATATGATAGTCGGCTGAGGCAATATCTGGAAGGCGACTGAGGTAATATATGATAGACGGCTGAGGTAATTTATGATAGGCGGCTGAGGTACCATATGATAGACGGCTGAGGTAATTTATGATAGGCGGCTGAGGTACCATATGATAGGCGGCTGAGGTACTATATGATAGGTGACCGAGGTTATATATGTACAAAGACAATGCTAATCTTAAAGTAGGATGTCGAGTATAGCAATAATAATTAACCTAAATAAATGTACTTTATAAATGAATGTACTTATACTAAAGGTTTTGTTTTCCGTCCAAATTACCCCGAAAAAAATTGTATCAGTATCACAAAAGATGTATCAATTACCTCAAAACTGTTATCATAATTTTACGGATACACAGATAAATTGTCATATTTTCTATGTTAACTATTAACACTTGTCCTGTATCTGACAAATCTTCATGACTGATCGACACTTTATCACCAGATAGCAAATCAGCGATCATCACTGTCATCAGAAACTGAAGGAATATTTAGTTCCTCGTTAAGATGCCTTTTTGGAGAGAGAGAATTAGTCTGATAAACAATTAAAGACGTTTCATATTACTTTGTAAAATCTCACGGGCTATGATTTAAAACAAAATGTAATTTTAGTGTATGGTTTATCAGCGAAATATGTAACTAGTTTAAAGTTCGATTTAGATGTTAAATGTGATTGAATTGTTTTGAAGATCGTTATTGTGAGTTTTGAGTTTCGTAACTTCGTGAACATGTTCAATATATTCACTAAATTTTTCATTTAGGCGAGGTCCCCATGCGCATAGTAGTGTCATGCGCAGAATGTTGATTTTTTACAAGAAGAAATATGCACATGACACAAGGATAAGATTAGATTTTAACACGTCTTAAAAATACTTTGCTAATTATCCTGAATTGATTTCTTCCTCACACCTAACCACAAGATGTTTTTTATTTTTCATTCATTCTTGTTTACATTTCATTCACGTCATCAAGGTTTACTTATATCTAGATTATTTGCAATAACTGTTTTTTCCGAAGCGTTTCTCTATTACTTTATAATAATAATAATAATAATAATAATAATAATTATAATAACAATTAAAACAACAATAACAATAATAATAATAATAATAAGTAGTAGTAGTAGTAGTAGTAGTAGTTGTTTGTAGTATTTTGAAATTTATAGAGAAGTTTAAGACATATATATTTCAATATTTGTTATTGTTACACTACTTCTATCTGTGATTGTGAGTTTATCATTAATGCTTTTTTCTGTGGAAAATAGTTTGGAACTTTAGATTCATTAATTTTCAAATGTTTGGCTTATCTTTTTTATCTATTAATATTTTTTCGACTCCTAGTGTCACATATGAGGAATGTATTTCCGAAATATGTATATACATGTATTGTATACCAAAATTAACACTGATATTTTTGTTAAACATTTGTCGACTTCGATTGACACTGGCCATTGAGTTAATAAGAGAATCCTGTCTGACCGATACACTTCCATAGTGTTTGACTATCGCTATGTTGTCATGTCGTCTGCACGAAACAAAGACGAAAATTAAGATAACAATTATTTCGGCAGACGTTATTCCGCGATCCCTGTAACAGATCTCTACTTTAAGACAGAGAGATTTGATATAATTTGATTAAATAGGTTTGACATCCAAGTCAAGAATACTAATATTTTACATAAATCGAGATGTCACCGGCTTTAGGTAAAGGGGCAGAAATTTTGACCTTTTCAGTGCGCTTAGGACAATGTGCAGGAAGGGTTCATTAACGTGCCAAGCCTGACGTGGCACGGGGTATCGGTTTTTAAGGCGTCCTCCTAAGGAACCCGTGTCTTTCATCTCTAAATGCCGATAGCTGGGCTAAATTACAGTCACTTTCAATTTCCAAGTCTTCGCCAGAACCCCAGTTGGGGTTTAAACCCGACTTCCCACATCAAAATGAGCACTCTACGAACTGAGCCACCGAAGTGTTTTTTTTTTTCATTTATTTATTTGGTAGTTACATAAATTACAATGCCAAGACTTTTCAAATTCTTTCCAGTGAGATAATGTGATAACACTATGAAAAATAACTAAGGTGTTAAAGGTTTAAAAAACGATACATTTATCTTTCTTTGTTCTCTAATTTGTTTCGTTTAACAACTTTTAAGAGAGATACATGACCCATTCTGATTTTTAACAAAAAAAAATCGTTTTTTTTTTCAATAGTAGGATTTACATTGTTACAGAATATGAAACTAAAGAGTGTGAATATGCTTTAGATGAGAAATTCCGATCATTATTGATAGTTTTTATCTTGAAGACAAAACACCAGTGACATTAAAATTTTTGCAAATGCAGAGACATATTTTTTGAAATCTTTTTTGTTGTAGTAAATAAAACGAGTACTAAATGAATTGATTAAAAGGTATTATTGTCATAAGACATTTAGAATAAATCAATCGCTTAATTTCAGTGATCGATTGAACAAGTAGAAGGCAAGATTGGACTTATAAGGTAAACTTCACTCCTACAGAGTTAAAATTCGTCAGAAGTTCATTTTAGATTTCACACCAGCATGTCTGACACCCTTACCAAATTTGTTTTCTAGCCGCCTTATTGTTTCGGGAAGATTATAAATTTCCTGTAAAAATCAGGAGTAATAGAAGGAAAAAAACAACAACTAGAAATGTTAATATAATTGCAGTGATAGCATCCATGCATAAAGAATAATTAATTTTAAGTTGTCATTTCACCGCCATCTTCAATAAAATAATCTATTATTGTTACTAATAACACTCTAAAGTGTTTTCATGTCAAAGGTTGCCAAATTTAGAGGGACATACTGAGCTGTTGAACCCTTTTCAAACGCGAATTTTTGATCAATTCTGTCATGGTCTGTATTGTATATATAACATATATATACTTGCACGTGACGGGTGTAGCTAGACAGGAGGTGTTTACCCTTCCGGAGCAACCGGCCTCACTTACTTGATTGAAGTTCACGTGTATAACATATTTTGCCAGTTTGCAAGGTTTTTACTTTGTATATGGACAAGGACTGGTATGTTTGTTTTATTATATATATAACATACTGTAGATCAGGAAATTAATGCGAGCAAGAAATTAATGCGAAAAATGCGAGGCCCGTTTAATCGCATTTATTTCTTGTCGCATTTATTTTCCGATATTCATTTTCGATTTCTGTATTGTGTAAATTTATTGTAAATTAAGTTACCTCCCTTAACCGGAAGTTGTTATCGTAACTGATTAATTAGAGCATATTCTCATGTAGCGGTAATTTGTTGCTGTTTCTTTCCTACTGGGAATTTTGCTACGAGTGGAATCGTGACTGATACATCATTTTGAACCTTGACTGGAACCTCAAATTGAAAGTACTGTGATTATAAGTAATCTAATATTCTAAACTCGTGAGTTGAAGACGAAGATCAGTTGTACACACGCCGACATGGACGTCCTAATTTTGAATGCTTTATTTTAATAAAAACTCAAAGCGTCATATTTGAGTATGTTTGTTTGTTTTTTTTAAACCATGCGTTTCCTTGTTCTGATAATTCTTTACCACCCTGGTTATTTTAAAACAATGGGTCATCGGCGCATAAAAGTTTACCCTCGGCACACCTCGCTGTTTATTTGAATAATGTCTACGGAAAGTTTGTTTATAACGTGTTTATAAATGAAGGAAGACATAATATAATAATTTCTG